>JAJONR010003370.1:0-81753 GCA_029582245.1 Solanum etuberosum | reverse complement strand
GAAAGTATCAATGGTCAGTAAAACAAATATGGGGAGAAAACAATGGCAAGTTCCCAGTATTTTTTATTTTTTTTGGCTATACTAACCCACCTCATCCCGCCCCCACCCGCTTTTTTTTAATAGAAATATAAAAACATCATTACCTCATAACCTGATAGAAGTCATTGTATCTCCTGCTTTAGATCAGGTAAAATTCAGGACCTTAAGGATGCTACAGAACAAAACTTGCTACATTTAGCGCCTATGCATCTTACATTTGAAAGAGTTACCCTCCAAGAAGTTAAAACCGGACATATGACCCACTCATAGCCAATTAAACACGTCTCACTTTCATCTTAGATAGTTTAAGAAAGAACTCTCACCAATTTGAATGCCCTGTTCAATACAACCAATTGAGGACGTGAAGTTTTCTTTGATGGCTCTTCCAAACTCGTCATCATTTTAAACAACCTAATCATCAAATCAATCATAACTGCACCATGTTAGAACAATTACTTTAAAACATAGTAGTTCTACCCAAACAGGAAGAGGAGAAGGAAACCATACCAGGTAAGATACAACAGAATTCCCTATGAGTTACTCTGCGATGGGTTCTAGACCACAACCAAGTGAAGCTTATCTCTGCCCTGTAAAATATGCTGACATTCTCAGTGGGATCAATAATACTCACAGCAAATTGGTCATCGCCAAAACAAGTCGTGTACATCAAATGCAGAACGGCTGGCCCTTCCCTCTCCCCCCACAAAATTTTCTCTTTCTTTTCTACGGTTTATAAAAGCAAAAAAGAAAGGAAAAGAAGAACTTTTCAGAGGCCAATTATGTTGTAGACGAACGGAAAAGAGCCACAAACAAGCAGGGTGATCTATTTTCCACAGCAAGTGATCAACGGGTTTATGCATATCGTTTATCATAACATATCATATTAGTCACGTAGAAACACACTCATGTACAATAAATAACTAATAAGACATTAAAATGTAGGAGAGACCCAGCAGCAAGACATAGAAGAAGAAAAGCCTGACTCTGTAATATCTTAATCCCATATTTTCTATTGGATCTTCAGATTCTGCAACATATCACATAATAAAAATCATTGACATAGCAAAAAAGTAGCATGCACGTCTACAATAAAATTAAATAGCAGCACAGCAGCCAGAAGCCAGCCAGGGAAGGAGGAAAGGCTAATCAAAGTATCAAACAGACAGCATAGAATTAATGAAGAAAAGAGAACCTGAAAAATAGAAGAGCTGAGAACTGAAGAAGCAAGCAGTGAACAGAAGCTGAGATCTCATGAGAGATGCAGGTTCTCTACTTCTTGTTCAAATTGGTCTTCAGATAGAGATTCTAGGATCTCAAGGTTTTTCATCAGTTTTCTTTTCTTGCTTTAAGCCCCTGATTTTCTTCCAAAAACTTAACTTGGCCTAATAAGTGTCCATTTGTTGTCCACGAAATAGAGAAAGATAAGAATACATGTTCAGTGCGTGTCTGATGCATGAACCTTGTCCAACTACACTGCCCTAAATCTGGTGCTCGTGCTTCATAGGTGAACATAAGCACAATGTTTCCCTCGCACACCCAATTGCCCCGGGTCTGATATTACTGGAGCTGTCATAGATAATCCAGAGTACTTGTTGGTTGGAAGCACAGTGGCTAAATGCATTTCCATAGAGCTTCCATTTTGATCCTAACTATTGATGCAACCTAATCCACCGCAGAAAGAAAACATATGACTGGATGCTAATATCCTATGCCTATTCCTACATTTGACTCTATTTTATTTTTGAAACCCAATATATGGCACAATTCTGAAGCATTATTTCTTCATTAAGTTGAAACCTACTTTAAGCTCACAAGATGTTCTGACCATGACTCCCAACACATCCTCCTTTTTGCACCGAAGTATGACTCTCTTCCATACAGTTTCTTTTTTCAGTAAGTCTCCATTCGGGGTTGACGATAAAAGATTTTATCTCCCCCGCCCCCCACCCCTCTTCCCTTAGTACCTACTAATTATGTCAATCAACTATGCCTCAATCCCAAATAAGTTAGCTAAACGAATCCTCTGTACCCCATTACACTGTTTTAGGCCCAGGTGGACACATTCTGAAGTATTCCTCATGGTTAGACTATTTTTCACACTGGCTGTGTACTGCTACAGCCCTTTCTTACGAATTTGGGACCAACTATTCTAAAACGAAGCTCGCGCAGGGGGTTGTGGCCAGATAACTAATATTTTAAAGAAAAAAACAAGTAAAGAAGAAGCGCTAGAGCCAATATCCTAATTAACTCGTACAAACTTTTTTATAAGTCGGGGATTTTTTTCCCATCTTTAACAAGTAATAACAACCAAGAATAAGGGAATACAAGAGAAAACATCAACTGCAGTCCAGAAATAACAAACATAGTGCAGCAGCACCAAATCTTCACAACTTTTTGTTTCTTTAGTTATCCCAAATAAAAAGCCACACATAAACAGTTATCCCTATGGCACAATTTTTCTGACACATTTCTTATCCAACAACAAAAAAACAAAAAAAAACTTTGCTTTTATAGATCCCTGCAACTTCACTCAGGTTTTCAAGATATGAAACAATTCACAAATTGTTAAGGAGGGTTTGCCCTTTTCAACCTAATGATTGTAAAAAGCGAAAAAATTGTGGATTTTACTATGGTGGGGTTTGAATAAGAAGAAGAAATACGAAGCAGAATCTCAAAGTTCTTACCTCCAATTAGAGATACAACCGTGAGTGTTGCTGTGACTGCGAACAGTGCTGTGACAGTGGAAGTGGTGAATGAAGCACTGTACCAAAGAGAGAGTTAACAGGTTTTTGAGTTCCACTTCTGAGCCTGAAAAAAATTGGGAGCTTGCCCCTGGAATGAGCCGCCGCTGTGGTCCAAATATAAGAATAACAAAAACTCATAAACCGAATCGATAATAATGTACTTATTTTTTTACTAGTGGACTCGTAAAACAAGATTTCTATGAATCGATAATAATATACTTATTTTGTTTTTTTTTTGTTTCCCACCCGGTGTCCGGAGCCCACATTGGAGCTCCGACTAAATCCGAATCGCGCACTGCAGGGTCCATTCGGGGGTGGCGCTCCCAACAGGATTTTCTCCATACCCAGGGCTCAAACCCGAAACCTCTGGTTAAGGGTGAAGCACTCCCACCAGTGCACCACAACCCATATTGGTTGTACTTATTTTGTTACTAGTGATGGTGTGCCCGTGCTGAGCACGGGCCCAATCTGGAGCAAGCAATGGAAAAGAGAAATCAAATAGATAAAAAGAGGCTGAGGAAGAGGATCGCCAACAGAGTATAATGAGAAAATTTGATGAAATATAATATCCTCATTCATCTATTTGTGTAATTAATAGACACTGCTCTTTTTATTTGGCATTACAGAGGGAGTACTTTTTTTCCAAATGAGCTTGAGACGCATGATCAAACAACTAAGCAGATCAACTCAATTTCATCCTCTTCCTACTAACATTTTTTCTTACTAATGCAAAGCTTGATTAATGATAGAATGATAATCCTTGGAAATGCCTTAAAAGAAGTTGTGATCATTTTTCGAAACCCAGTAAAATTAGCCACAAAAATATGCTGATGCACGCGAGTATAAAGATCCAAGGGAAGCAAACTCACACAAACTATGTTTAAAATGTGAAGAAGCATCATAACAAACTGTCAAATTGTGAGAATATTCATAAAGTCTTTCTTATTCTTTTCAATCCTCGAAAGGGGAACATAATTACTACTCTCTCCAGGGAAAACAGTTTTCGGAAACGGTCAGCTAAACGGAGATGATACTTCATGAGAATTCATTCCTCTTCCTCCGCCTCCTCCGCCATTTCACAAAGATCAATGTATATGTTCTTCTCATTATCTTATTGACACAATCCATTGAATTATTTTTTATACAAAGGAGTGACTACACACCCTCACAAGTCACATATATGATATAACCAGAAATTTGTAAAGATATGCCACTGAAGCTATAGCAGAAGAATTCAGGAACAAGAGGTTAATTCTGTACTTGAGCAAAAGGAGCAGTCTATCTTGATGACCCAAAAACTATCAATAGAGCAGTCTATCTTTAGGACTGCTTTCTTTCATGTCAGCGTAAATACTTTATAAAGTAGCGATGAACACTTAGTTGAGGGTCATCACAAAGAAGCACCCACTTAGAATGTTTACAATTGTGGGATTAGAATAATAAGAGAAAAGAAGCAGAATCAGATGGAGTTTAAAGATGAAAATAAGAGTGACGCTTTCCTAGGGAATAAGATATACCTTTTTAAGCATTTAGTAACGGAAATCAACTCATAAATCGGTAAAATGCTCCCAGCTGAAGGGGACTTCATTACCAAATTCGAACTCGAGATTTTGGTTAAGAGAGGAGAGAACCACCCATTCCTTCAGTGGTTATTTTGCATCTGCAACTGTGCAGAACCATTAACCACAACCTTGATACCTATGCATGTCTTGACTATTTATATGAACTTGGCAGTGGTTTGTTTGAGAATCTTTACTAACATGATCCATATTAATCCATATACTAAACTAAAATACATGAAATGGTAAATTCACTAAACTTTTGGGTAGTAATACAACAGTGAGAACACATATGATTTATCCACATCTACACAAAGAAATGGAAATAATCAATTGAGATTTGTCCTACATGAAAATATGAGAAGATCACCTTCTAGGTTGTGCTTCTATAAACATAAACTTTCTAACTTCTTTTTATATGAGGAACTGATGGTGGTGTTCGGACCAACTTGCACACACCTCGACTATTTCATCAAGTACTATTACCTCCCGCCAGCATAGTAAATAACAACAAACACTCTAACTTTATTGAGTATTAATTCAACATTGTATAATTATTTTGTATCCACATTATACCAAGAATTCTTTGACATGAATACTGCCCTTGAGGACGTGTACAAGGTCTTTGGTTAAAAGTGGAGACTAAAATTGTAATTCAAAAGGTTTCAGTAAATACATGCTTAGCATAACGAACTCATACCATCTAAATATCTTCTCATCTTCACAATTAAGAAGATCCTGTCTTCTTTCTAGGTAAAAGCCAAAAGAAAATGCTTTAGTCTAAAGTGTTTAACTTTCAAGAAATACAATAATCCATCTCACCAAAACAAAAAGTAAATTTAATTCTCGAGTACAAGGAATTTGGAGACAGGGGAAAAACTTAATAGTAGCAACAACTGCAAATAAAATTCAAGCAGAAAAAGGCCAGCACAACATTAAAGTTGTACATCTCGTAAAATCAAACAAATGAAATGCTTACAGGCCTAAAGTGATAACATCAGCCTATATCACCATCGTCATTACTCGTCTTTCAGGACCCTCCGTCATCCCCTAAATTCCCTATTTGGCTTCGAATTCTAATATTGAAACTTGTGGTGATATTCAAATCCATAAAAAAAAAAAATTAACTGGGTTAAGACTTTCTAACGTAGTCCAGAAATAGCTATACTTTCTTTTCGGGCAATTTCACGAACACCTTTTATGCAAGTACGGATGTTGTACCTAATATAACAAACTCTTAATCTATTGTTACTTACCTTGAAAGAGTTGAAACAGATGAAATTTAAGATTAAATCATACCTTGAAAGCTGAAACCGATGAAATTTGAGATAAAACCATGAAAAAATAAGCAAAAAACGAAACATGCAATACAGTAACCTAAATTCATGAAAAATTCAAAACATCTCGAATTAGAAATTAACACAATCTTAAACCTAACTAACAGTGATAACATTAAAAAGGCCAAATTAAAAAAAAAAAAAAAGGAAAAAACAGAGGGGAAACTTACCTGTAAACTGGGCAAGAAAGAGCAGAGTATAGTTTAGGGAGAAAAAAGTATTCTTCAAGACTTGTGATGGGAAGGAGACCGCAATCATATCATATCATATATATATATATATATATATATATATATATATATATATAAAAGATAACCCTAGATCCGCCTGCGTGGCGCCACCACAAACTAAGATTCTCTTTTAATTTATTTTATTTTATTTCTAAAACTAGTCTTTCCCTTTCATAAAAAATTGTGACTTTTATGAAGAGTGGCGACTTTTATGAAAAATTGTGACTTTTATGAAAGGTTGTGACCTTTCCGATAAGACTCAATAAACATTTGTTGACACTACCTTTTGTTGTATATAAATAGAACAATTTCCTCTCACTTTAAAACAACGAAAATTGTGAACTTCTTCTTCTTCTTCCGGACAATTAAATAATTGTGTACTTTGCTCTCGTTGAATGACTCACTGACACCATTTTTTTGTATCAATACACTGGTGAATAGAATCGTTCTTTCCTGAGAGAATCTATTTCTTTAAACCTCGGGTACTAGAGGAGAATAATTTCCTTAAGGGGACAATTTGCATTTAGTGGGCTCGATTTTTTTCATTCTGTTTCATTCTATTGTTACAGATCCTGGTATGTTTTTACATTCATTAATTTATGCTTATATTATTAATTGTTATTTTTGAGTACATGCTTTAAATTTTATTGTTTATGTTTCTGCAATATTATTGTTATAAGTATTTGTTAGTACATATTAAATAACAAACGTTAATTGAGTATTTAAGCGAGTTTTCTCAACTGGAATTGTTGAAGGTACAATAAAAAAAGCCCTTACAAATCTCTAATTTCTTCATCAACAACATCATTCCTTCACATACAAGGATGAAATTTTGTGTTCTTTAGAAAATCCTCTGAGAGTTAATAACTTCGCATGCCCATATTTTTTATTTTTTATGTTGTTGTTATCTATTTTTACTAATTTTTATCAGTGGATATTATGAGTACTTTAAGGATTGAAAGTTGATTAAAGTGTTAGTCAATTTTTTGAGGTATGATATTTCAAAACATAGGAACTTTTCTGGTTAGAATGATTTATTATCATCATTGGATATCTCATACTTTACTCCCTTTAATGTATGTTTTTTCTCGCTGTTTGTTGTCTCCTTAAAATTGTATTGATTATTTTTCGTTTGGCATGTATATGATCTCACTTGGACAAAGCTTTCGGCCTTTGAATGTTTTTCTTTTTTTTCCTTCTCATTCGACTCTTCTAAATATTTTTTGTGTGAGTTATGACTATTTTCGGCAAGCTTAATTTGAAGAATATGAAACAAAACCTGTTCTAAATAAAAGTAATAGCTTAAGCTACAAAAAATATGTCCATTAACATAGATTTGTTGTCCTTCATGTCCCAAGTCATTGCTGAGCGTTTGAATTATTTAGGTTAGACTCATTTTTAATTTTTTCAAAGTTCGAGATTATTTCTTTAACATGAGTCTAGAATCCAACATTTTGATCTACTTGTACTTTCATAATGAAAAAATTATACAAACATATTTCTGAAAAAGTCGTAAGTTGCATTGATGAAGCATCTAGAAGGGTTTTCAGAGCAGCAGTTTAATGAAGAATGAATTTCTAAAAGGGTCAAAAATATTATTTTGTTGTCGTTTCAAAATTATTTTTCTCCTTCTATAAATTTTGTTAGAGTAACAAAGTAACAATAACGAAAAGTGGTGAACGTTTGACCTCAGACAAGTAGATTGTCTCTAAAAAAAATTATTTATGTTGTTGTGGTGTCCATTTTTAACGGTCTTAACTTATTTATAACTAATATTGATTATCAAAAACTTTCACATAATTTTTTTTCCACAAGGAGTTATTCTAACCATAAAATTATCAGATTCTATATTTTTCATGTATAAAAAAATAGAAAAGGTGATGTTTAATCGCTACATAAAAACATCACTCAATTTTAACAAGACAATTATATCATTAAACATATATTATGATAAATTATGTAAAAGATAAAAATGATTAGATATCAAGATTATTTTAATCATTCATTATATATTACAATTCTTGAGATATGTGATTATGTCAAATCATTTAATTTCTGTTGAAATGTTCTTAAAACTACTAAAATTTACTTCTTTTTTTCTTATAAAGATTGCTCAAAAGATTAGAAAAATTATTTATGTCTGCGCGAAGCGCGGGTTTATTACCTAGTGTGAATTAAGTAGCAGAAGTGAGGGCCATTAAATAAGTTAAATGAGATAGTTCAACCTTTTATTCACAAAGTACAAAAGGCAACAACAGATAAAAATATGAAAATGCCAAAAATATCCTTAAAGCATCTGGTTTAGCTAAGGTTTTTTTGACTTAAAAAAAAAGTACAACCTAAAATGCATTATTGTACAAGAATAACATTGCTAAAAATAATGGAAAACCCTAAAATACCCCTAACCTAGAGTAAACAAACAGCTAACTGTCCGGACTCGTAAAACAAGATTTCTTAAAATTTATTTATTTCAGTTATTCGAATATTAAAATAACATCAGAGTATATTTTGTGATATCTAAAGTTATTATTATCTTTTCTTTAAAAAATTAATCTATATATACAAATTTAAAATTTTAATTCATATGTATTTTGTTAATACTTAAATTTTAAAAGCTAAACTAATCGTAAAGAATTAATAGTCCAATATAAAAAAATAAAATTATTACGTAAAATCAATAATCCATTAGCAATAAATCATTTTTTTCGTTAAAAAAGTGATTAGTCAACAAATATGATATTCATGCTACGAGAAAATTTATTGAATTTAATTATGTTTCATCACATGTTGAGAAAACATCCAAGAAGAATTATATAAATTTGAAGAGGACAATTGAAAAAAAAAAAAAGGTATATTTTTTACACTTTTTAAAACTATATACTAGAAGATTCATAATTATTTTCAAAAATGAAAAAATCGGCTATTTTTTTTTTTAGAAAAAAAAATGAAAGCAATTACTACTACGTATATGATTTGGCATATACAACATGAAAATTTTATTGTCAATTTTACAAGAATTTTCATAAAAGCTTTTCATTTACTAATCTTGGATAAAACTTTGAAGATTGAAACATTTAATTCTAAAATCTATTAGATAATGATATTTTGACTTCATTTCCTAAATTAAAAGCCTTCTTACTACTACAATCAACCAAATAAATTAGGGTTATAAGGAAAGAAGAAAAGCTAGGTGCAGTAAAATAGAAAAAAATGTCAAAATTTGACCTAGACCAAAACTTCTACATTAAGCATAACATTAGATTTATTTAGCATATCATACCTTTGACTAAATTTTATTTTAGGCAAATAAAATAATTATCAAAAATTAATTTGGTAATAATTTTCATGTATTAAGTTTTTAACTAATCTAGCTTTCGTGTATTATATCTTTTCGTTTTTTCATTTTTAGTTATATTTATGCCTATCTTTTTAATACTTTATATTTTAGTGGATGAATTGGTTTATTAAATTTATACTTTGATTTTTATAAAGTAAAATTTAAAAAAATTCTATATTTTAATCAATTTGAAACTATTATCCGACATAAGTCTATGATCAACTGCATATCATAAAAACACTACTTTTCAGAATCAACGAATTTTAAATATAGCAAATAGTTAATAAATAATGAACTAAAAAAATGTGTTAAACATACTTAATGAATATAATTATTTGAATTAATCACAAGGAAACAACGACTACCGTCAATGACTTAATTTTGAGATTAAAAATCACAACATTACTAAAATATCAAAGTCATCAAAAAATAATCTTTAGAATTTTCCATGCGTCAAAATTCAAGTGTAAGTTGCATAATGAAATTGCTTCCAACGAAGAGAAGTGAAGTGTAATTTTGATTAAGATATTGACCACAATATTACACTCATAAGCTAGAAAGTCGTATATATATGAATGACGTGCTGAGAATGTATTGCCATAGAAAAAAAATCGTATAATATTCAAAAATATTTTCTCCACATGCTTGAGCGCATCTCCTTTCTATTAGTAAGATTGTCAAATTTTCTTCAATTCCTTTATAGTTATAATCTAAATAATAGAGACAAGTGATGCTAACGAGTGCAAGAAATAGCATTGAAGTATCAATTCATCCTCGAATAAAATATATTTACAAGAAACATAATTTTTTGCTTTTTTTATATAACATAATATTTTGAAGTTTTCATCACTATATTGATGAAGCATTTATTTTCTTTTGGGAAAAAGGATAAATATACCCCCGAACTATCGTAAATTATATGCAGATACCCTCCGTCATACTTTTGGGACATTGGTGCCCCTGCCGTCCAAAAACTAGAGCATATATACCCTTCATACTAACGGACATACACGTGTCATAATCTTATCCACCGACCCAACATTTATTAAATATCGGATCAACGGATAAGATTGCGCCACGTGTCCATATTTAGTCTTCCGTTAGAGTGAAGGGCATATATGCTCTAGTTTTTGAACGGCATGGGCACCAATGTCCCAAAAGTATGACGGAGGGTATTCGCATACCATTTACGATAGTTCGGGGTATATTTGTCTTTTTCCTTTTTCTTTTAATCATTTATATTAAATGGCTGATTAAAAATATTTTAATGTATGAATTGTATATTTTATATGGGATTTTTAATACATTCTAAGCCTGCATCCATTAATTTACACATAAGACATAAATATTCAAACCTAGACAAATAATATGGGAATTCTCACTTTATAGTTTAATACATATTAGGCAAACCATCAAGTTTAGCATACTATACATTTCACAAAATTCTTTTTCAAATAAAAATATCAATTATTAAAAAATGATATGGTAATATTTCCCGTATTTTTGAGTTTTTAACATATATGGTAACATATGCGAAGATCCTATATTAGAATTAAATTATAACCCTTCTACGTTATTAGAATACTGAAATTAGTTTGTATTGTATTTTATTCAATGAATAATTTCATCTCACCTCAAAAATAACAATTATTAAAATCTGGTAGGGTAATATTTTTCATATCTTAGTTTTTCAAACCAACTTAGAGCCCGTTTGGATTGACTTAAAAAAATAGTTTTTAAATCGAAAATAAAAAATCAAACTTAAATGACTTTTAAGTCAAAAAATAAAAAGTAGGGGAGGCCTACTTTTGGTTTTTAACTTATTTTTAACCTCGTCAAACACTTCCTAACTTATTTTAAGTTATTTTTATTTATTTTAAGTTAATTTTACGTTTGTCAAACAATTTCAAAAGTCAAAAACTGACTTAAAAGTATATTTGACCAACTTTTAAGCCAATTCAAACACCCTCTTAGTTATCTAGTGCTATATCTTTTCATTTTTCATATATTTTTAATTATATTTGTTTTTTATTATATTTGTCAAAAACTGACTTAAAATAAGTTTGACCAACTTTTAAGTCAATTCAAACACCATCTTAGTTATTTAGTGCTATATCTTTTCATTTTTCATGTATTTTTAATTATATTTGACAAACACTTTCAAAAGTCAAATACTGACTTAAAATAGGATTGACCAACTTATAAGTCAATTCAAACACCCTCTTAGTTATCTAGTGCTATATCTTTTCATTTTTCATGTATTTTTAATTATATTTGTTGTTTACTTTATTAATAAAATGTGTGTGAATGTTGCATATTAGAAACTCTCATATTATAATCCTTCTACGCATTAGAATATCAAAATTAGATTATATTATATTTTTCCTTATGAAAATCCTTTGGTACCTAAAAAAAATGAATTGTTAAATTTTGACATGATAATATTTTTACGTATCTTAAGTTTTTAACTTACGTAGTTATCTCGTGCTATATCTTTTCATTATTAATGTGTTTCTAATTTTATTTACACTTGCATACATCACATATTAGAAACTCTCACATTATAACCTCTCTACGTTATTAGGGCGGACTCAAAATTAGATATATCGTACTTTATTCAAAAAATAACTCTATAACACCTCAAAAAATTCAATTATTAAAATTTGATACGATAATATTTTTTATATCTTAATTTTCTAATTAATTGAGTAGTCTAGTGTTGTGTCTTTTCGGATAGTTCTGTGTTTTCAATTACAATTACGATTACCCTGTTAGTAAAATGCGCACAAATTTTGTATACTAAAAACATTCATATTATGATTATTCTATGCTATTAATATATCAAAATCATACTATATTGTAGTACTTTACTTTAAGAACAATCCTATGTTACCTAAAAAAAATATCAATTGTTAATTAAATTGTGATATGGTAATATTTTTTACATTTCTTAAATTTTTAACTGACTTAGTTGTCTCGAGATATATCTTTACATTATTCATGTGTTTCTAATTTTATTTATACGCATATATATCACGTATTAGAAACTCTCTGATTATGACATTTCTACGTTATTAGGACATCAAAATTAAAGATATTATAATTTATCCAAAGAATAATCTATCACACCTCAAAAAATCAATTATAAAATTTGATACGACAATTCTTTTCATATTTTATTTTTAGAAATTTATTTTAATAGTTTTGTGTTGTATCTTTTCATAATTTTTGTGTTTCTAGTTATAGTTAAGACTGCTTTGTTAGTAAAACACGTGCAAACATCGTATATTAAAAACTCCTAGACTATGATCCTTCTACATTATTAGAATATTATTAAAATTAGACAATATTGTAATTTATTCAAAGACCAATCCTATCTCACCTCAAAACATTCAATTGTTAAAATTCGATACACAACAATACTTTTCATATCTCAATCATTTAACTAACTTAGTTATCGTGTGCTATATTTTTTCATTATTTTGTGCGTTTCTAGATATAGTTACACCTGTTTTGTTTACAAATATGCACAAACAATGTTGAATGAATATTTATTAAACAACTATTGATGAAGTTTCACTTTTCAAATTAACTTATTCACTAGGTCATAATATGTAAGGAAACAAATTCCTACTCACTATTAATCAATGGTAATTCATGCCCTCCTTTTAAAGTAAAGAAAAAACAAAGGTAAATAGATTCATATCCCCCGATCTACTCGTATTATCTATAAAATACTCTAGTAATAACTTAAAGAAGATACTCAAGAACACTATTTTCAAATTTCATCCCAAATATGCTAGAGTTGGGATAATTCAACTTGAATTTTATTGTTGTTTAGGAGATTCCACTCATATTGTCCCATTGGGACGTTAAATGCTGTTTTGTATTTATCTTCTTCAGAAATTTGAATTTGCCAATAACCTGATTTTAAATCAAATTTTGAAAATATTATAGCTTCATGAAGTCTATCTAATAAATCTTTTTTATTGGGAATATGATATCTAATCCATTTTAAAACTTTGTTTAAGGGTTTATAATTTATGACAAGTCTGGATACCCCTCTTTCTTGTTCTGTTTGTTTATTAACATATTAATCCCTTTTGAAGAAGAGTATCGATTTCTTTCTTACATAAATTTAAATATTCTGAATTCATTTGGCAAGGTCTTGCCTTAGTGGGAATATTATCTTCAGAAAATTCTTCCTCATAAGGAAGACTTACCACATGTTTTTTCCTTTCCCAAAATACATTTGGGTGATCTCCACATATCTGTAGGGAGAATTGATTCTTTAAAATCTCAGTCTTTCCTTGGATTTTAGGATTTTGTAAAGTCTCTTCTATGGTAAGACTACAAATTTCATTTTTAAGAAAATCGATTTATTTATTTTTTAAAGAAATTAAATGCATCTGAGCATGCAAGTGGTGTATAGGATGACTTTGGCTGAATGTGTATACAATATATGACAAGAGAGGAATCACAAAAAATTTCAGCATACTTTAATAGACCCAACTAAAGTTGTATATACTCCTTATTAGTAATAAAATTATTTATTTATCAAAAAAGATATATAGTATATTATAAACTTTCATATTACGATATTTCTACGTTATTAGAGTATAAAAATTAAATAATATCGTACTTTATTCAAAGAATAATTTTATATCACTTCACAAAATTTAATTATTAAGGTTAGATACAATGATGTTTTTTATATCTTAAGTTTTTAATTAGTTTAGTTATCTCGTGCTATATCTTTTCATTCATGAGTTTTTAGTTATATCTATACTTACTTTGTTAGTAAAACACACTCATTTGTCGTATACTTTTAGTTATATCTATACTTACTTTGTTAGTAAAACACACTCATTTGTCGTATACTAAAAACTCTCATATTATGATCCTTTTACACTATTAAAATTCCAACAATCATGCATTACTCCAAAAAATTCTATTATGAAAATTTTATACGATAATCTTTTTCATATCTTAAGTTCTTAACTAACTTATCTGTCTTATCCTACATCTTTTCATCATTCATGAGTTTTTAGTTATATCTATACTTACTTTGTTAGTAAAACACACTAATTTGTCGTATATTAAAAACTCTCATATTATGAACCTTTTACACTATTAAAATATCAAATTAAATTATATCGTACATTATTCAAATTACAATCGTGCATTACTCCAAAAAATTCATTAGGAAAATTTTATACGATAATATTTTTTTCATATCTTAAGTTCTTAACTAACTTATCTGTGTTATGCTACATCTTTTCACTATTCACGTTTCTAATTATGTTTACGCCTACTTTATTTATAAAACATGCATAACAATAACAACAACATATCAATATAATTTTAGAACATAAACAACAACAATAATATATATCAGTGTAATTTCACAAAGTAATAACAGAGTAGAAACTCTCGTATTATAATTCTTTTCAATTACAATATCATAAAATTATATTACGTTGTTGGTTGTTTTTATCCAAAGAAAAAAGAAAATCCTATTTGGTCAAAACAAATTTCCAACATTTTTAAATAATTGTTTTTTTTTTGGTAAATTTTTTAAATAAATAATTGTTATAGTAAGCGAGTCATATGATATATATTTTTTTACACAAGTTAAGTAAGTAATTCTTAAAATTACCAATAATAGAACACACCATCGTCATCTTAAGAGTCAAAACCCACCTCTCACCCCCACGCTTTCCTCAAATCCGAGACCCTTCTCTCTCTCTCTCTCTCACTACAACATTTTTTTTTAAGTTTTAACTCAATCTGTTCCTATCTTTCTCTCTCTATATCTATATACATCAAACCTATACATACACCAAAAAATACTGCTACATCTATATACGATTCGTTCGATAAAATTCTTATTCAATCCCTAAATCTTTCAAAGCTTTTATCTTTAGACTTGAAATCTGAATCTTTTGCTTCGCAATCGTCGAATTTTGTTATCCCTCTTTTTTTTTTTTTTTTTTTTTTGAGTTGGGGGACCAAAACCCTAGCTTTCACTTTCAGTTTCAAAAACCCCTCTTTTTTTTCAAACTTCAGTAATCTTGAGAATCAGAAGTGATTGGCTGTGGTAGATTCCGCGGTTTCTGGCGTTTCTTGATTTATTCAGGTGATCTATTTTGCTTAATCAAACAACTGCTTAAATTTTCAATTTTTTTGGGGTCTGTTATGTTGGGTTTTGTTTGCTACATTCTGGGTATGGTTAATTGAGTTTAATCTTTTGAAATTATGGAAATTTGTGCATTTTAGTAGTTACTTATCTGTTTAACTAATGCTACTGAAGTTACTTGGAGGGGTGGGCATTGATTTCCTCCCCTTAAATAGTTAGTTAACTTTTTTGCTCTTTTAGGTTTAAGAGTAATGATTTTTATTGGGCTTCTGATTACTGTAATACCTGTGGTCATTTGTATGACTTGTATGTGTATATGTGCTATTTAGAGAACCTTTTATTAAGTTGCCTTTAAAGATATGGAGTATTATTTAGAGTTGGAATGAAATGGGTACAAATAGAGTGGCATAGATATAAAGGATTCATATAGTCAATTGCGATTACTTTGGATTGACGCGTAGTTGATTGATTAATTGAGATTACTGTAATGTTCTGTTATTTATTGACTATAGTTTGGCATCTCGAGAAATGTACCAATTTGGGAAGGGGATCTCGTTAGTGCTTTAGAATCTGTAGGATTTTTTGCTTTACTCAAACCCTTGACGTTGATATAAAGGATTCATATAATCAATCGCGACTAGTTTGGGATTGAGGTCTAGTTGATTGATTAATTGAGATTACTGTAATATTGGGTAACTATGTTGGACGTTCTGTTATTTATTCACTATCGTTTGGCATTGCGAGAAATGTTTGACCAGTTTGGGAAGAGGATCTCGTTTGTGATTTAGTAGGTGTTTTGCCATGAAAACCAAATATTATTCACTTTATTTGGAATTTTTAAAGTTGGAGCTGGAGTTGTGTCTGGTCATATCTTTTGCGAAGAATTTGAATGTGCTTTTTAAAAATATGATTTAGACCCCCAATTTCTAAAATTTAGCAAAATCACCCTACTTGACTTATTTATATGAAATATACAATCAAAACTGCTCTAAAAAGTATCATCTCACAATAGATACTGTGTTATCAAAAGCAAAAAACGCAAAAAAACTCTAAGGTCCGTTGGGGCTTTAAGTGCAAATAAAGTGTGAGCTTTAATGAAAGCAAAGGGAGAAAAAACACATATATACATGTTTAGTCCAAGGCTAATAATTATAAGCATGAGTAATAAGTATTTGAACAAAGACCTTGAATAAAATCACGATGAAGTTAAATATCAATTGTTTAGTGTCGCCTCTATAGAAGAGGCTCATTGGCAAGGATAAGTATGCCTTAGAAACTTATTGACGACACTGAATATCCCATATTCGAGCTACTACATAATATTACAAATATTTGTTCACTTTATTTGGAACTTTTGAAGTTGGAGTTGTGTTTGGTTATAGGTTTTGCAAATAATACTTATTTGGTAAAATAAATAAGCGGGTCATTTTTATGAAAAATAAAAAATTTAGGGTGAAATTTGAAAAAGGAAAATATAGTGAAAGTGAAAACAGGGTTTTGGGTGTTTTTTTAATTCCAAATACAACTTCAAGTTGTATTTAGATTTTTATGACCAAACACTGCTTTTCAAATAAAGTGAAAATTTTTTCGTAAAAAAGTGCATAATTCTCTTGGGCAAATGGGTCCTAGAATCTGTAGTTTTCTTAGCTTTACTTAAAAGTTGTTATAAATGAATCATATAATCAATCATGACTAGTTTCGGATTGAGGCCTAGTTGATTGATTAATGAGATTACTGGAATAGTGGGTAATTAGTTTGGACATTCTGTTACTTGTTCACTATCGTTTGACATTGTGAGATATGTCTGACCAGTTTGGGAAGAGGATCTCATTAGTGATCTAGGATCTGTAGTTTTTTTGTTTTGCTTTACTCAAAATCCTTGATGTCGATATAAAGGATTCATATAGTCAATTTCGACTAGTTTGGGATTGAGGCCTAATTGATTGATTAATTGAGATTACTTTAATAGTGGGTAATTATTTTGGGTGTTCTGTTATTTATTCACTATTGGTTGGCATTGCCAGAAATGTTTTGACCTGTTTGGTAAGAGGATCTCATTAGTGATTTAGAATCCGTAGGTGTTTTTACTTTAGAATCCGTAGGTGTTTTTACTTTACTCAAAACCCTTGACGTCGACTGCCGGTGGATCTAGTTCCGTCTCTTACTTTTCCGGACTATCAATGATGGCTAGTCAGGCCATTCTGTATCTTTTGACTGCAAAATGTACAATGTGGTGTAGTTGGATTGGTTACTATCTTTGGATTGTTGAGAAATGGTGGAAACGTAAGATTCACTCAGTTTACATTAGTTGTGGAATTTCTATGTTAGTAAATTTCTTGGATTTCTATGTGCAATGTATGTGCATAGTTATGATAAATCTAGGAATTAAAAATCAACCTTCTTCTGCCCAAGTACCTTTGTAAGGTGTAAGATTTATATAAATAGAAGTAAATGTCCGTTACTTCTGCTAATATACCTTTATAGGTAGCAACTGCAGAGAACATTTAAATATCAAATTTACGTTGGAATAGGAATTGAATACTCTTTTGCTTTTGATTTGTTATTTTTATACATGATCTGCAGCAAAGACAAACACCGCCCTTCAAAGGCAATTTTTTGAAGATCGGATCAATTGTATAGAAGGATTGGGATCAGGCTGTTCAAAGTGTTGATACTTGATAGGAGACTGCTAATAATGTAATACTGGTATATATATATTCAGACACAGACACACACAGACTCCAATATATGCATACTTGTATATGTGTACTTACACACATACACATCGTTATCAAATATATATTTTGCACACACAAACACACATACATATATTTATATGTTTTTACACAATTGTGCATTTCTACAATGCATATTGCCTTATTTGAAATCTAGCTCTAGTTGTTATTGTTATTACTATTACTATTTATTTATTACATAATTCTGTAATTACAGTTGTAACAGTTCCTGCAGTTCGACTTGAATACATTCTACTGCTGTCCGATGCTGGAGGCAGCATGCAGGTGATAGTTTGCAGAGATGCAAAGGTATCATGGTGGCAGCTGCACTAGTGCAGTTAATAACAGCACTATTGGGGGGCCTTCAGCCAGGGATTCATCTCGGGTGGATTCAGCCTCCCTTCCGCCTAATTTCTCCAGGTAATATCTCCTTTAGTGTTGAAATTCTTCAGGAGTAACTGTATTGTCATGCTTTTAATAGCATTCCAGAAGCTTATTTCACTAGTACTATGTCAGTTTCAACAATCTGGACATGTCAGCCTTACTTGTAAAAAAATCTGATTGTGTCAGCATCTGACATACTGATCATTGTGAGTTTCACCTTATATTTGCTTATGAATTGATTAAGGCAGGATGAACTGCAGGTAAAGTCAAATAATACATGATCCTGAATTTGTTCACTTCATTTTTGTCTATGAATTCATCAAGTTGGTCATAACTATAGATGAACTCAATGGTAAAAGGGAACATTTAGTGGGGAATTCAAAATCATGAAGCGCAGATAAAATATTTGTTGTTCATCTTTCCCCATGTTCTGGTACAAGCACAACTGCACAATACATTGCAAATATGAAAAAAATATGTTTTTTGAGGAAGGAAAGAAGAAATTTAGTCTCAATCTATATAAGACCTGAGTTTTTCTTTCAAATTTTAGGTTTTATGGATTCCATGCATCTGTAGTTCCCTTTTTCTTCCTTAATTTTCGTTGAGATGGAATTTTGCACAAATGAAGAATAACCTCTTATCCCTTATTTCTTTTTGGTGGTACCCATGAGGTTCCTTTATGTGTAGATGATTAGGTGCACATCTTTTTTGTAGGCTTTTTGATTTTTGGTATACTTCTTATGAACAAGAGTTCCATTCCCACACTTTTAATAAAATTATTACTTTATAAAAAGGAGAGACTAAGATTGCTTGATCTGTTCTTGCAGACGACCATTACAACTGACCCCGTTTAAATTGAAGTGTGACAAGGAACATCTGAATTCCAGGTAACTTGGCGAATATAAATCGTGAAAACTGTGTGCTTTTTGGTTTAGATGGCATCATTTTGCTAATTATTGAGTTCCTTTTCAGACTTGGACCACCTGATTTTCTTCCTCAGACTCCTAATTGCCCTGAGGAGACATTGAACAAAGAATATGTCCAATCCGGTTACCGGGAGACTGTTGAAGGTCTTGAGGTATTCCTTCTGTGCTGTTAATTTTTTTTGTACTTGCATGAATATTACTTTTTCTGCTTGTTTCTGAATGCTCATCTTTGTTTAAGCTAACTGCTCTATTATTAAAACAACATTAAGGTGCTTCACCATGACAATTTACAAGTTATCCTCTTTTTCTTCTTCCTGTTCCTCAAATAAATACATATCTGCATTATGGAGAATTTAATTAGTTAACACGTAGGTTTTTCATGGTCCGCTAGTAAAAGAATACATGATGCACTAGGGAACATGAAATATGTGGTATTATTCACCCTAAATTTGTATAGTACTGTTCAAATGAATCCACTGTTTAACCAGATAAACATGATGAAAAAGAGTTCCTTGCCTATTCGCAATCAAGCGTTATGACTTTATGTTTACTGATTAATGCTTGATGTAGTTTCCCGTTTGGATAATACTATCGGCAGACCTAACTGTTCCGTGGAGGAGAGTTTTTGGTGTGGTGCTTTAGTTCCCGGCTCCTATCCAAGTCTGTATAGAAAGGATTCAGAATTTTGTACAGTTACGGATGCCCTTTAATAGCTTCATCAATAAAAGAATGCTCTTAAATATATACTAGAAACATGATCTGTTTTTTCTTATGGAATAGAAGAACTATAAGCATCTATTGTGCAGAGTTGGTGATTATAAATCCAGGAATTTTTTCATTCCTCTATTTTTCTATCAACTAGAAAACCCGCACTTTTTTTCCTCACCAGTATCCTCTTTTGTTTTCTTCTTTATTTTCTCTTTGTTCTTTTCTTTTCCTGCATTTTTCTGTTTCTTCATCTTTATAAAAAAAAAAGCATTCTTCTGTTTCTTTATTTCTCCTCTTCCTCTTATTTTGTGGCCTTATCGATCTTCTTCTTCCTTGGCTCTTGCGGAATGGTTGGTTGGCAGACTAATTATGTAATTGATTTTTTGATTGTCATGTTGCCAGGAAGTCAAGGAGATATCATTAACTCAGCTTCCAGCTTTTACGAAGCCTGTTATCTTCAAGTGCAAGGAGGTAAACTTTTGAGAATATATATTTGGACTGTGCATTGCCTTTTATGTGCAATTTAGTGACTGTTTAGTGTATATATGCCTTATTTCGCTTTGTTTCCCCTAATTCCGAAACACAACAATAGACTTGCCACTATAGTCTAGGAATTTGAAATGTGTGTATATGCCATTCTGTTATTTTCCGGTGAAGAAGTGTGAAAGGTTGGTTGTGATGAAAAGATGAGGTAGAGGTAGGTCTAAGAAGCATTGGAAGAGATGATTAGACAAGACAAGACATGGCGGATCTCCAACTTATTGAGAACATGACCTTAGATAGGAAGTTATGGAGGGCGCAGATTAGGATGGTAGGTTAGTAGGTAGTTGAGTGTTGTCGTGTTGTCCAGCGAGATAGGTTTCTCCTTGCATACCAATAGTATTAGCACTATTCTCGTAATTTTTGGTCCCTTGATTTCTGCTACTACATGTTTATTTTGCTTCGGTTATCGTTTTATGTTGTTGTGGTTACTGTTCTTTTTCTCTGTATGCTTTAGAATGCTTCTCCTATTATTTGTGATGTCTTCATTACTTATGTTACTCCTTTTTGAATTCACTTTGATATGCGTTACTTGAGCCGATGGTCTTTTGGAAACAGCCTCTCTACCTCCATGAGGTAGGGGTAAGGTCTGCGTGCACTCTACCCTCCCTAGACCCTACTTGTGGGATTACACTGGGTATGCTGTTGTTGTTCATAGGTCTGCCATTTTAAAATTACTGACTAGCTATCTCTCTGTCTCTCTGCAGGCAATTAGAAAATGTCACAGGGCTATCAATGAATCTCGAGCTCAGAAGCGAAAGGTAATATGCTTTTTCTTGATGGTATTTATTTTGCCTTGGAGCTTATACCACCAGCCATCAATGAATATATATGGCAATCTTTTACTATGGATCAGGGCTTTTGCTTGAATTCTCTTGATTACGATGAATTAACATTTGTCCTTTCCATGTAGTCTAACATGTATTTTTCAAAAAGCATGAAGCTAACCTGGTGATCACATGAATTTGTTCTTATTGCAGGCAGGTCAGGTTTATGGAGTTCCTCTTGAGGGCTTACAGTTGACAAAACCTGGTATCTTTCCTGATCAAAGATCATGCGGAGAAGAGTTCAGGAAGAAGTGGATTGAGGTTAGCCTTCCATCTTATCAGGAATCCATGGAATGACTTTTTGATGAAATATGACATCTGAATGTTCTTATTGCTTGCTAATGATTGAATCAGAAAAGAAAAAAACAGTGCGTGTTGAGCATGATACAGAAATGTATGTAGTGTATGTGATGAGGTTTTTCACTATGATTAGCAAAACAGTAAACATTTCCTCAAACATTTCCTCTCCATTTGTGTGCTTATGGTGATCCTGTCATATATGAACAATAGGAGGTGAGTTCAAGCTCTTGACGTAGGTGCTGACTAACTATCATGTGTCGTGGTTGATAGTTGGCAAAGAGCTAGGGCCAATTTGGTTTGGATTACGAAGTTCATCTGAACTTTATAAACAGAAGGATTTGGATTATTTAACTAATCTGCACGGGATGATTTGGTGTAGACAGTCTCACTCGGTAGGAACTGTTGAAATTCTAGATGTATTAGACTCCCTCTAGAAGACTAGAATAGCTCCAGTTTCTTAAGAGTTTCTTGATGTAAATATGGTGCAAGTACAACCAATGTACTAATTGATCTTAATCATATATAGAAATACACAAAGTTACCAATTTCATTTTTTTTTTAAATCAATCACACCTCAGTCCCAAGCCAGTTGAAGTTTGAAATATGAATATATGTGACCATTCAGCTTTATTTGAGTCATTTCATTCCCATATGAAATAATTTATCCTTTTAAGACAAACTAGGGGTTCTCTAAGAGTTGAGATTCTCTGAAGTGAAAACATAGAGTATGGACGGGATCAATTTAAAGTTTATTTCTGATTCATGAAGGTTTATCTCTTGGGGAATTGTGGTGTAGCCCCCTTTATTCGTCGGAGTATAGAGAGAAGTAAGGACTAGAATCGTGGTTGGTCTTGTTCTGATTTAAGCTAGTTCTTAGTTGGGTGGAGTACATAGATGAATGAATTTGGTTCTCTGGTCCATCTTATTTCCTTATTTTTCTTTCCTTCAACTTCCTTTTCCGTAGGATTATAGTTTCTGGTGAAGTTTCTGGGCTTAGAATTCTGAACGATTTCTAGACCTTTTCTTGCTAGAGTAGATCGTCACAAGCTATATACTTAACATCTAATCCTATGCAGTTGGCGTTCCTCCTCTACTCGATTAAGTTTCCTTTTTCTGAAGACTTGAAAAGGACATGCTTTCAGCTTTCAGCAACCAGATGAAAATACTTGAATCCAAGTCTCCATTTTGTCATTTTTTATCATTTTCTTTGTGTATTGAATGCAATATTTTTGATGTGATGACTTACATTACTTTCTTCCCGTCCTTGGAGTTTAGCCAATGTGGATGCAACAACACTTACCTTACATCCTTGGCCAAGAAAGAAAAAAGTATGTGAGAGATTGAGTACAGGTTCATTCATTACCAGTCAAGTTAATATTGTAACGCTTATGTTTTCTTGCTCTTAATTTGCTCGAATCCTAGGTAAGTGCACCAACCAAAGTTACTAGGAAATATTGCCGACTTCATTGGCTTGGATTGGGCTCTTAGTTTAGGCATTCTATTGCTGTTATTACATTTAAGATATTCACTTCATCTACAGTGACTTGTGCAGCCCTTCTTTAAGGTTTAGTTTGTAGGAAAGTGTGTATATTGTTGATGTGGAAGCTCAGTCGTTACTTCTCTTTCAGTTGTTTGTTTGAAGTTACTTGTTAATTCTTATGATGTAATATTTGATGCGCTATTTGAACAAACAATTTTTTGATAAATTTAACTGGAATTGACTATGAAAATTTGCACTTATTCCCAGGGTTTGTCCCAACAGCATAAAAGGCTAAAGTCTTTGGCTGATCATGTTCCCCACGGTTATAGGAGAAAGTCACTTTTTGAAGTCCTTATAAGAAATAACGTGCCATTACTAAGAGCAACATGGTTTGTCAAAGTAACTTATCTCAATCAGGTAATGATTTTGTTTGGCTGATACTGGATTTAAAATAATTTGAATACTTGTACCATTAGAAGGATCAAATTGTACTTTATTCTTGCAGGTTCGCCCTGGCTCTTCCAGTATATCATCTGGCGTGCCAGACAAAACACATATTTCCCGCTCTGAGCAATGGACAAAAGATGTTATTGATTACTTGCAATATTTGTTGGATGAATTTATTTCAAGAAACAGTGTCCATTCTGCTTTACAAATCAGAGATCGGTCGCAACAAATGGTGTATGCAGGATCAATTCCGCTCAAGAGTGATCCAACCTTGGGGAGCATCGATTGTGAAGAGCCTTCGCTGCATTTTAAATGGTGGTATGTTGTGCGCATTTTACAATGGCATCACAGAGAAGGGTTGCTTATCCCATCACTCGTTATTGATTGGGTGCTCAACCAACTGCAGGTATTGTCTGCTTAAACATTTGTTTTAATTTCAATGAAAATGTTAAATGGCTGGCTAATTATTATTATTATTATTATTATTAGATTGTGATGTCTTCTATCTTGTGCTTTTCAGGAAAAAGAATTACTTGGGGTTCTGCAGTTGTTATTACCTGTAATTTATGGTTTCATAGACACTGTTGTATTATCTCAGTCTTGTGTTCGCACTCTGGTGGGAATTGCTATTCGTTTCATCCAAGAACCTTCTCCTGGTGGATCTGACCTTGTTGACAACTCTCGTAGGGCTTATACTATGGCTGCTCTTGTTGAGATGCTTCGATATCTGATGCTGGCTGTGCCTGATACTTTTGTCTCTTTGGATTGTTTTCCTATGCCACCATGTGTGATGACCAATGTGGTGACTGATGGGAGTCTCTACTCAAAGGTAACTGAGGATACTAGAAAGGTTAAAAATGGCCCTTTTGAAGTTGCTTATTTTCTTAGAGATAAAGGGCCGGAGGTTCGGTCTGATTCTTATTCCATCAGTCGTGCTGTATCTTCAATTCAGAAGCGAGCACAGCATATTGCAGCAGCTGCAAGACCTGGCCATCCTGGGCAAAGTGTTGTCAAAGCTTTACACGCCTTGGATAAAGCCCTTGCGCATGGGGATTTGAGAGAGGCATATAAGTTTCTTTTTGAGAATGTTCATGAGAGTTCTATTGATGATTGTTGGTTTGCAGAAGTCAGTTCCTGTTTGCGTTCCTCGCTTAAGTATATCCGGGGTGTTACTTTGTCATCTATTTGTTCCGTTTTCTTCATCTGTGAGTGGGCAACCTGTGATTTCAGGGATTTCCGTTTTGCACCACCACGTGGAATGAAGTTCACTGGGAGGAAGGATTTTTCTGCTATATATGTTGCTGTAAGGCTTTTGAAACTGAAGATGAGAGAGACGGGAATTTCATCAAGGCCCAGGGACCTCAAAATTGTTAAGAATAACTATCTTCGAAAAGATCCTGGCCAGCTGACTAACTATGCTGGTAGGACTCTTGCTAGTGGTGCTTCTGAATCTCTCTGTAATTCAAGGCGTGCCCGGGAAAAATGTAGTGATTTCGTAGGTATGTTTGATAGCCCAAGCCCTTTGCATGATACCATTGTGTGCTGGATAGATCAGCATGAAGTGCAAAATACAGAAGGTTTCAAGCGTATTCAACTACTGATTATCGAACTTATCCGAGCTGGAATTTTTTACCCACAAGCATATGTGAGGCAGCTGATTGTTTGTGGAATAATGGATGGGGATGGACCTCTTTCCGATCCCGTGAAACAAAAAAGACACTGTAAAATCTTGAAGCACCTACCTGGTCCTTATGTTCATGATGCTTTAGAAGAAGCTCGAATTGCTGATACCCCTGTCCTTTCAGAGGTAGTGAATGTCTACTGCAATGAACGTAAGCTAGTCCTTCATGGGATGATTGATAGCTACAACAGCGCTTGTGGCAGTTCTTACAATAAGCGTAAGCCTCGTCCTAACTCTGGTGAGAATCTATCTGCTCCCTCCATTGATCGGTTGAGCTCTTCTGAGTCTGGGCCCTTTATGTCGTCCAAAAATGTTGGCAAAGATGTTGAGCTTGAAGAGTTGAAAAGGTCAATTACAGCATTGCTGCAATTTCCAAGCTCTTCGTCAACAGATACTGGAGTTGAGGATTCTCAGGTAAGTTTGAGGAAGGCTGTTGTTTATGGTAGCAACGGGATGGATAACAGTGAAGGAACACCTGGGTGTGAAGAATGCAGAAGGGCAAAGAAACAAAAATTAAGCGAAGAGAAAAGCTCTTACGGTCAGATCTATCCACAAAATCCATCAGATGATGAAGAAACTTGGTGGATGCGAAAAGGTCAGAAGTCCATCGAGTCTTTTAGAGCAGAGCCACCTCCTAAACCAGCCAAGATAGCTTCAAGGGGTCGGCAAAAAATTGTCCGTAAAACTCAGAGTCTTGCGCACTTGGCTGCAGCCAGGATTGAAGGTAGTCAGGGAGCATCCACAAGCCATGTTTGTGATAGTAAGGTTAGCTGCCCACATCACAGGCCTGGCATTGAAGGCAGTGTTCCCAAGTCAGGAGATGGTATCAGAATGCCTAATGGAGATGTTGTTTCTATTGGGAAATTTTTGAAGCGGCTACGTTTTGTAGATAAAAGGACCATGACTCTGTGGTTGATAGGTATTGTGAAGGAGCTAGTGGAAGAGTCTGAGAAGACTGTGACTAAGGTTGGCCAATATGGTCGACCATTCTCTGCTGCTGATGAACGGGGTTGTGTGCGCTGGAAGATTGGTGAAGATGAATTATCAGCGGTGTTATATTTGATTGATGCTTGTGATGAATTAGTTTTGGCAGCCAGGTTCCTTTTGTGGTTGTTACCTAAGGTTCTTGGCAGCTGCAGTGCTACAGTTCATGGTAGTAGAAACATTCTAACAATTCCTAAGAACACAGAAAACAATGTCTGTGAAGTAGGCGAAGCATATCTGCTCTCATCTATGCGGAGGTGAGCTCTCTATTTTTGTCATTTAGGATAGTGACATTAGCTCTTTCTCTGCAGTTGTTTTGTTATCAGGTTTTGAATGTTTTGCCATTGTCAGTTCTAGTTGATTGGTTATTAACATGTGTATTGTAGCTCTGGCTGCATCTTGGGTAAGAGGTAGATTTTCTCGATGTGAAGGGTCAATTAGAAAAAGATGTCCGCAATAAAATACTTCTCTTATTTTCATGTGTATAAAGCTTTCAAATTCTTTTAAAAGTTCCTTAAGTATTGATAGATCAATTTGGATGGTGGAGTCCAGTTTGTGCAGATAAAACTGGTTACCTATAAGCCGGAACTTCTGTACTTAAATAAATAAATAACCTTTTTAGTCTGCTTTAGTAGCTACTTTCTGAATGGAGTCAGATTTAGGTAAATATCACAAGATATTTGCTTCTCTTTCTGTTTTCTGGTTGAATTATTCTGTGGTTTTTTCTGTTTAGCAATGGTTAGACTGCATCCTTAGGTTATTGGCTTTAAATTATTGGGCCTTTTCTTGGAACTGTCACTAGATTTTTTGATTCTCTATTGCTATCTGGTTTTGAATTATTCTTTGGTGTCTTCTGTTTAGTCAAGTGTCAAACTACTCTCTTGGGATGTAGGGTTGAACCATTGGACCATCTCTAGCCTTACCTCCTGTTATGTCTTTGGTTCAGGTATGAAGGCATCATTGTTGCTGCAGACCTTATTCCTGAAACATTGTCAGTGGTAATGCATCGTGCTCAAACTATTCTGACGTCAAATGGAAGAGTTTCAGGTTCACCAGCTGTAATCTATGCGCGGTACCTCTTGAAGAAGTATGGTAGTGTTGGGAGTGTTACTGAATGGGAAAAGAATGTCAAGTCAACCTTTGACAAGAGACTTGCTTCTGAAGTTGAATCTGGAAGACTGGTGGATGGAGAGTTTGGATTTCCACTTGGTGTCCCAGTGGGAGTGCAGGATCCAGATGATTACTTCCGGCAGAAGATAACTGGTGTTCGGGTATCTAGGGTTGGTTTGAGCATGAGGGACATTGTGCAAAAAAAGGTTGATGAAGCTGTCAATTATTTCTATGGCAAAGACAGAAAGCTTTTTGGGCCCAACTCAGGAAAAATGCCTGGATTCCAAAAATGGGAAGATGTGTATCAGATCGGTCAGCAGATTGTAATGGGATTAATGGATTGCATGAGGCAGACAGGTGGTGCTGCTCAGGAAGGAGACCCAACATTGGTTTCCTCTGCCATATCTGCAATTGTTATCAATGTTGGGCAAGTCATAGCGAAGATTCCTGATCTGACTGCCAGTAATAATCACCCCAGTTCATCCACTTCTGCTTCGTTGCAGTTTGCACGTTGCATCTTACGCATTCATGTGATATGTCTTTGTATACTTAAGGAAGCTCTTGGAGAGCGTCAAAGCCGCGTCTTTGAAGTTGCTCTTGCTACAGAAACATCCTCTGCCCTTGCACAACTTTCTGCTCCTGGAAAAGCTCCTCGGTCTCAGTTTCAGTTGTCTCCGGAATCGAAAGATAGTAATCTGTCGAGTGATATTCTCAACAATTCAAGTAGGGTAGTCATTGGGCGGGCTGTAAAAATATCTGCAGCTGTGTCTGCACTTGTTATTGGGGCAATTCTTCAGGGAGTTTCTAGCCTGGAGAGGATGGTCTCCCTCTTCAGATTGAAGGATGGGTTAGACGTTGTCCATTTTGTGAGGAGTATGAGGTCCAATTCAAATGGGAATGCACGTTCAGTTGGAATACTAAAAGCAGATAGTTTGGCTGAAGTTTCCGTCCACTGGTTTAGGGTGCTTGTGGGGAACTGTAGAACAGTTTCGGATGGATTTATTGTAGACCTTCTGGGTGAAGCTTCTATTCTGCCCCTATTTAGAATGCAGCAGATGCTACCTTTAAACTTGGTCTTCCCTCCTGCATATTCAATGTTTGCATTTGTGCTATGGAGGCCATTGATTCTCAATGCAAGTTCTGGGACACGTGATGAGGTTCAGCACTTGCATCACTCTTTAATGCTGGCTTTTGGTGATGTTATAAAGCACTTGCCCTTTCGCGAAGTATGTTTGAGAGATACACATAGCCTTTATGACCTCATAGCTGCCGATACTGTTGATTCTGATTTTGCTTCCCTGTTAGAAGCAAGTGATGTTGACTTGCGCTCGAAGGGTTCTTCCTTTGTGCCACTCCGTGCACGGCTTTTCCTGAATGCCCTTATTGATTGTAGAATACCACAGACAATTGCTAAATTGAATGACGGAAATCAGGTGGCATTGCAAGGAGAGTCAAAGTTCCATTGTGCTGAAAATGAGACAAAGCTTCTTGATAAGCTAGTATACATTTTGGATACCTTGCAGCCTGCTAAGTTTCATTGGCAATGGGTTGAGCTTAGGCTCCTCTTGAACGAGCAAGCTGTAATGGAGAAGCTGGAGGCCCATGATCTCTCTTTAGTTGAAGCTTTAAGATCCCTCTCGCCAAACACTGATAAAGAATCAGTCTCAGAAAACGAGAGCAACATTATTGAAATGATCCTTACCAGGTTGCTTGTTAGACCTGATGCTGCTCCGCTTTTTTCTGAAGTTGTACATCTTTTGGGGAGGTCACTCGAGGATTCTATGCTATTACAGGCTAAATGGTTTTTAGGAGGCAATGATGTTCTTTTAGGAAGGAAATCTGTTCGTCAACGGCTCAATAATATTGCTGTAAGTAGAGGTCTTTCAACTAGAGCTCAATATTGGAAGCCGTGGGGGTGGTGTACTACCAACTCTGATCCCACAACAAGCAAGAGAGAAAAGTTCAAATCTGAAGTTTCCTCCATAGAAGAAGGAGAAGTGGTGGATGAAGGTACTACCTTGAAGCGGCCTGTGAAGGGGTCTGGTCGTACTGTTGATGTTGAAAAGCTCCATGTCACTGAGAGAGCCCTTGTTGATCTAATTCTCCCTTGTCTGGATCAAGCTTCAGATGATTCACGAAGCACATTTGCTAGTGATATGATCAAACAGATGAACCACATTGAGCAACAGATCAATGCAGTTACTCGTGAAGCAAGCAAGCCTGCTGGAACAGTTGCTTCTGGAATTGAAAGTCCAACAACTAAAAGCAGCCGCAAGGGAACGAGAGGTAGCAGTCCTGGGTTAGCCAGACGAGCCACCGGTCCAGCAGAAACAGTACCACCTTCACCTGCAGCATTGCGAGCATCGTTGTCATTGCGCTTGCAGTTCATCCTGAGACTATTCTCTATAATATATTCAGATAGGTAAGAATATGCCGTGGACCGAGTTCTCGCCATTGCTTAAACATACCACTAATATCTGTAAATATAGCTGTTTCAGACTGTCCTCTGGTTTTCTTCATGGAAGCCCATAATATATAGTTCTTGTATATGCCACGACCTGAGAAATCAATATAGTGATTAGCTGATTAGGGTTGCAGCTAATCTACTGTATTGATAAGAGAGTTATTGTGGTGAGTTAAATATGCAACACACATTATTGCTTGCCATTAATTGCTGATTTTAGGGAATATACCCATTGTGGTATGCAAGTTATATCTTCTATAGTAGCAGGAGGTTTGTCTATATATAATGTTAATCGTGATATTTGACTGTGTCAGGGAGCCATCAGGGCGTAATATGAGACATGTGCTTGCCTCAGTTATATTACGTATCCTTGGAAGTAGGGTTGTGCACGAAGATGCTAGCCACTCCTTTAATCAAGCTTGTAGTTCGAAAAGAGAAGTAGATTCACTTGTGGAGGCTTCTGCTACTGCTTCTGTGGTTGTGTCCTTAGAAAGTCTCTTTGATCGTTTATTACTGTTATTGCATGGCTTGCTGAGTAGCCACCAACCACGCTGGCTCAAGTGGAAATCAAGCTCTAAGGCACCCAGTGAATCTAGCAAGGACTACTCTGCGTTTGAACGTGAGGGAGCCGAGAGTCTCCAGGTATGATTTTTGTGACCTTTAATATGCAGTCTGGTAGAATTAATTAGTACATCTGTATCTTGAGTTCGTAACCTCATGATGAAGTATTTTAAATGGAAAACGACAAATTTCCAGGTCCAACTTCATGTTGTGGTGTAAAAGCATGTAAATGATATTGTCTTTCCTCTCCATATTAAGCAGCCATTACATATTTGTTAAATACAACACCGTAGTATAAATACTAGTAAAATGAGACTTCATGTGTAAATCAGTGGTCCTTTTATCTATGAGGTTACTCTTTGGCACGCTTTGCAAAGGACCTTGGATGCAGCCACCACCAGCGTATACTTAAAATAGAATATATATAGATAGGTAATGGCGAGAGAATATTTAATCATGCAAATATCTTTAAGATTGCTTAGCAATGGAATAGGATTCTAAAGTCACAGTGTAGGTGAAATAATTTGGATAAAAGCTTACTCGTCAAAGAATAAAAGAAAAGACTGGGTAAGAGATCAGTTGTTTTTGGAAGAAAGTTATTTAGATGAAGCTGACTCACTTCTTGATGTGATAAGAGTCCTGTGAGCTGAGTGTACACATTTTCGCTTCTTTTGTTTAGGTGCGCTACTGTAATACAATGCTCTCTTCATGGAGGTGTCTTTTAGTGTGGTGTTTTTCTATAATGTGCTTGTAATTTAGAAGTTGCAAATGTCACGAGAACAAAATTCATTTTTATGGGTTTCTAGTTGTTGAAATGTGTGACTGCATTATCTAAAAGTTTAAGCTGGTAGATGGGTGTTATTTTTGAATTTATTTTTGGTCTTCAACACCCCTCTTTAAACCTTGATTCTTTTCCAGTTTCCCTTGGGCCAAGCACCTGAAATTTGCTTGTTGGCCAGTGGCTGTGAGGCTTTGAACTCATGACCTCTACTTGCTCTGGCACCATGTTATTGGAAGAATGGGAGGAGAGTTGGAGAGAGTTGAGAAGCTTATTATTTCCTAAAGCTTAGCTGGGTTTTTTCTTGTAATAACGTGTTTAAGGTCTTTTTGCATTCACCATATTTTTGTCTGTTACCCTTGATATGGTGGTATCTTGAAGCAGATTTTAGTCCAGGCTTGGAGTTTGTTTCCCTAGAATGAAGTGTTTTCCAGATTTAGTTGTGATTTTAGTATTCAGATGACATGAAATGCAAGATATTTAAAAGAATGACCTACAAACGACATACAGCCATCTCCATGAGAAGGTTGTTTATGCTCGATTATCAAGAGTCTATTTCTGTGAGATGAAATAGTTGCATTGTTCCAAGAGTAACTGAAAACACAGAGAACAGAGACTTGTTTCTGAGAGATCATGATTTGTGAAATTATATTGATGAACCTCTTGTCATTACCCTGTCTTCCTGAAACCCATATTAGACAGTTCTATCAATTGGAAGCATTATAATAGTTAAGAATGTCGTCATGATGCAAGTACATCTAGTAACTTTTCTTCTTACGCAAAGCACCTCTCTTATAGCTTGTATCCCAGTATCCCATGTTCCCTTTCTGTAGATTCTTGGCTGGGTTTCAATGTTTTTTTTTTTGGCTTATATTGACTTAATAAATGATTCAAGTTTGATGAATTACCTAACTAACCTTTTCCTGGATCTTTTTGAATGGAGTTTTAGAATGTATTTATTCTATAAGTTGTCCATTCTTTGGCTGGATGTATATTTGTTGATAAATTACATGACGGTGTTTCATTATATTCTTGATTGGTGCAGAATGATTTAGATCGGATGCAGCTGCCCGAAACAGTCAGATGGCGCATCCAATGTGCCATGCCAATACTTTTCCCTTCTGCTCGGTTGTCAATATCTTGTCAGCCCCCGTCCGTATTACCAGCTGCTCTCAGTTCTCTGCTACCCAGCAACCCAGTGTCTGTATTGCACTCTTCTAATGGTTCAAACCAAACTCAGAGGAATCCAGGTTCATTATTACGAACTGCCACAAGTGTGGCTGGGAAGGCCAAGCACGTGTCATCACAGCAAGAGAATGATCATGAGGTGGATCCATGGATTCTTTTAGAGGACGGGGCAGGGTCAAGCCACTCATCCAGTAACTCTCCCTTGGTTGGTGGGGGTGATCATGCCAATCTGAAGGCATCCAATTGGCTTAAAGGAACTGTAAGAGTGAGAAGGACAGATCTCACATATATTGGTGCAGTAGATGATGACAGCTGATATGAGTTGCACAATTTCTTTTTGAATTGGGTGAGGAGCAGAGCCGAGACAGGTCTTTCATTAACTAACCCTATGCACTTGTTTGGTGTTTGGAATCACCATGTCAGAGCGTTGCTCTGTTTGCCTTTGGCGGCATATGAAGCTGCTAGGAGGCCCATTCTTTTCTGGGGCATTGAGTTGCAGATAAAACGTGAAGCAGCTTTTCTCTAGCCTGCCCATCCAACTGCTCTAGGACCCAGCTCGACTACTAACTTGTTCGTTAAGCCCCTTCCTAGATTGCCCAAATATTGGTGCTGTTTGGTGGTTGTTGTACATATTGGAACTATTGTTTTCCTTATGTTGAGCTGATTAGAATATTCAAAGGAACGATATGTAGCTGTTTCATGATATGCAAAGTCATTTTGTATCCTCAAAATCAGAGTAAAATTTCTTGTGAACTATCTGTATGCTCTCATTAGTTGATCTTCTTGTTCCAGCCAGACTCAACCCCCCACCCCCACCCCCACCCCCACCCTAAAAAAGAAAAATAAGAAAAGAAGGGTTAGATGCTGTTGATTAGCATTTGCATTTCACCATTATAGTAGACTATTGAACATATTCAGTCCCAAGTGCTTGTGTAAGTTCATTGTGGCTATGATACTATGTTTTTGTATGCAGTCTGAAGTGTCGTTTTTGCTTGGGTTTGAGATTTCTGATTTTGCACTTTTACCATTAGTCTAGTGCACGACTAATAATATTCTCTTTGCAGATTATGCAGGGTTTTTCTACTAGTAGTTATTTACAAAGATGAACGTGCAAGGGAAGTTGCTTTTATTATGTATGAAGTTTCGAGTTCCTAATGTTTTCTTTCTGTTGATTTTTCTAAGAATTGTTGTTTGGGGTTTCATTGTTCTTTTGGTTGGCTAGGGAGGAGGGAAAGAAACATTACCAGTTAATGCAATGATACATGTCGTTCTTGTTTGGGTGGAGGTGAACATGATTAATCTAGACAAATAATTGTGGAATTTCCTTGATTTTTTTTTAAAAACACTTGTTTTCGTAAAGAAATATTTTTCAAAAAATTTAACCAACCGAGCACGTAAAAATATGTACGTTATTTTAGTTCTTCTCAATTACCAAAAACTATTCCTTATTCTGTCAGCATTTGTATAAGCGGCAAGTATTCTGGCAAATGCAGGTGGAACTGAACTGACCCAAAATGTCCTCATTGAAGGATCTAACAGAATAAAGAATAAAAAACTACATAATTTGCTTCTTGAATTTTAAGTTATAAATATACAAAATCATGAAGTTAAAAACAAAACATATTTTCCAAGTTTTAGTACTACTCTCAAATTACACAATCAATTTGATTTCACATAGTGAAATTGATCCTCCATTGTTCGAGTTCTCAACTTGGTTCTATCCTATTCAGTAAGGCTTTGCTTACTGTAGTTCCTATTCTTCTTGGTTTTTCATTGTCTTATCTACAAAAAGTACATCTTCGATCCAAGCAACAACGTTGAACGCCAAACTTTCTAGTACTCTAGAATAGCTCTCCAAGATTGCCTTGCCAACATCCTGCAAGAATCAGTATCTCATTGTTCAGTTATCTATTCAAGAATGATAAAACAAGTGTAAGTCATGGACTCAAAAGAAGATTTGTGTAAGACTTTACCCTATTGAAATGAATCTTGCTTGTGTCCAATGTTGTTTGTGAGAGTTCAGGATACCTTTGCTTCAAACAATACAACAAACTTTCTGCTCGTTCTGCTAAAACATTATTCTTATCAGTTCGATCATCAGAGACGAGATCTTTTACCATGATCCATGATGATTTCGCTTGAGGCATGCATGATTTACGTCTCCATGTATACATTGAAGCTTCTACTTTGTCAGCAAGCTCTAAAGCTTCATGTTCAGAGCTTATGTTTAGACTGTCAAGGAGCTGTTCAGGGGAAAATTTCTCTGCTGAATACATGTGGCGATACATAGAGTCTCCAACACTTGCCTTTCCACTCTGTAGCAAAATTACCTCCTCATTAGTACTGCAATTTCCATGTTTGTGTATTGTAATTTGAGTATCATTTAATCAAACAAGTATTCGATACATGTCATGAAAGGTACCTTAGGGAGTGATGTCATGTATGATTCTGGGATTTCCATTTCAGCAAGGATGCTGCTATTGATGGCCATTGCTGCTTTGTGAATTTGGTTGGCACAATCGCGTTTGTGTCTCAAGTGCTTCCTTTCCTTCTCAGTGATGCCACAAGAAGGAACACAAACAACTGGTAACCACCACTTCTCTTCCTTACGCTGAGGCTGAGGCTGTACCTGAACAATCTTCCTAAACGATCCAGCACGTGTTGAGTTGTTTGACATGCTTCCTTTCTCAGCATACCAGAACTCTGTGGCCTCAAAACTGTCCAAGATTTCCTGTAAAGATATCAATTTTAGCTTCACCCTGGCTAAAACAGAATCAGCATTTGAATGTAAAATTATGGTTTTCGGAGATAATAGTTGTGGTCTTACGAGGAGCATGGTGTCGAGTTTTCTCAATGCAGGAAGGTTGATGTGAATATCTGACCGCGGCCTGCTTGTCAACGCCTGAAAGTACTGACATTGTGTTAACTAACACTCTTAGATGAGCAAAAACTGAAATGAGAGTAATTCTTCTGCTAAATTATTTTTTTTCACCTCAATAGTGGTTCCATCTTGTAGCATCTGTGATGTACTAACAAATTCTACAATGTAATCACATACAGATAAGAGACAATTCATTTCTCGTTTCCACATTATTTTCTTGTCAGGATGTAAAGGCTCCAATCTTTGGTGTTGACCAAACACAGATGCTGAAGAACAAAAAAACAACAATCAGTAAAACAAGAAACATAACAAAATTTCACTCGACACATTTGAGCAACTTTTACCATAAAGATTTGTGATAGAGTTTGATATTGTCACTGCTGTTGCTACCCCTTTGCCTCCTCCTGACATGTCCTCTCCCAATAACAGCTTCGAAAATCTCTCCTTCATCAATTCAAGCTCTATCGATTTTCCAACACAAAAAGTTAGCAAATTCATATAAAACTTAAATTTTTTTTTACTGTCATTTTCAAACTTACCTAAATCTACAGTGTCAGGATCATCTGCAATTGTCTTGTGCTGCCTCATTCCTAGTCTCGAAAGCACTGCACGAGTAGGAGACTTCAAACTCCGCGAGCTCAAAGGAGAACCTGTCTCAGACCAACTATTCTCATCTGTATGCTCAGAAAAAGCTGAAGTCTCTGAGTTTGTTCTGCAATAAGCAAAAGAATTGCCACTCAACGTCGAAAGACCTGTTTTTTCAGTTGGTGATTGATCATCCACAGAAGAAGGTGATGGCTGATATCCATATCCCACATCATAACTTTCATCAGGACTTGAAATGTTATCCATTTTCACCCTCCCAATCAGTAAACTCCGCGATCAAATCTGCATTGACACAAAAGTAGTTTCAAGATTTGTAAGCAGAACTTCAAGAAAATTGATGACTGATTTCAAACCAAGAACTTTTATAAAACCACAGAATCTTCTATTGCTAAAAGCAAAAAGTAAAATAATTTATACTCTTTAGAGACAAAAGCAAAAGAAAAACAGCATGTGTCATTGTTAACTATAACTTTTTATACAAACTCTCTGAATATGCAGCAAAAATTGTAAATAAAAATGCAATCTTCAAGATGAAGATTAAAAAAAAAAAAAACAGAATTTTCAAACATTTAAAGCCAAACGGTAAACTATTCCTTTTTTTTTTTATGTTACCTTTTTAACAGTCACAGATTTTTTTTGAAAGTTTGAAACTGTTCCCTCCTTAAATTTTCTTCTTTTTTCCAACCCCTTTTCTTCCAAAAATCAAATCTTGATTTATTTATTCTCAAGAAAAATCAAATCTTGAACACCCTTTTGCTGAAAATGGTTGATAAAGTTGTGGACTTTTCTTGAAAATGTACAATGAGGCATGCATTATATGGTAGGGAGATTATATAAATACATGGTTTATATAGTTTTTTTTAAAATAAATTAAAATTTTATTATTTGATCATATTAATTTTTAATTGCATGATAAATATATTAATGTTGTACACACGAATGAGCTGGTCCATGAGATGCTTCCTTGAACTCAAGGGGTGTATTGTTATAAGGTCAATTAAAATTTAAAAATTAGATTTGGTGGAATTAGAAAAAAAGAAAAAACATAAATAAAGAATTTGTCTTTACTTCAGTTATTACAATTTGATAATCAAATTCTTATTGACCAAAAAAAAAAAAGAAGGATTTTTCTTGAATTGAAGAATTTTGAATAAGTGGGGCGGTTATTGTTAAATTTTACAAAGTTTGGATTAACTTTAAAATTAGAGATAAGCTGGCATTTAGTTGATTATTAGTTAGTTAATTAGATTCAATATTGTTAAATTGGTTCTTAATAAATTTTATAAGTTTGGATTAGATTTAATATTAGAGATATACTGGCATTTAGTTGTTTGTTATTTAATTAATTAGATGCAATATTGTTAATTTGTTCTTGATAAATTTTACAAAGTTTGGATTAAATTTAAAATTAGAGATATACTGGCATTTAGTTGTTTGTTATTTAGTTAATTGGATGTAATATTGTTATTTGGTTTTTAATAAATTTTTGAAGTTTGGATTAGCTTTAAAATTTGAGATGTACTGTCATTTAATTGATTAATATTTAGTTATAATTAGATGTAATATTATTGGATTATTACAATACGAATTATTGGTGACCAATTTGTTCAGTTTCTGAGATAATTTTTGGAAAAAAAAATATATATTAAGATTCAATTAAAGGTAATATAAAACCTTATCGTAATATTTTTTTCCAGTATGGATTTTTTTTGTCAATATATTATCGGTTGAGAATATAAACTTGCATTTATGAAGTCTTGACAATATGAATCAAAAGAATTATACGACGCATTCAGGAATAACTAGATTTTTGCCACTAATTTTATGTTGAAGTTGTGATTTTATTCAATGAAAGGTTAGATTATAAGCAAATTTCATTCAAAAGGACAGAAAAAAAAGGAACTAAAATAAACTACTAATAATTATGACAATTGAAAAAAGAAAATAACAACGTATGAATAACCAAGACAATGCTTATTTTTAATATACATAATAATAAATAATAAGGTAGTTACTATTGTCGGGAGTTTAAGCAATGAGGCATGTGAATATATAATTTAATAAAACATATACTATATAATTATATTATGGAGGACTTGAAGAAAAAGAGTATAATATAAAAATATAGGAGTAGAAGGGGATGAATCATTCTCTAACGAACAAGTTATAAGTTAGTGGAAGACGTGCTTGCAACTCTTATTTTCTCTTAATCCATAAGGGTGTGTTCGGTACAGAAGAAAAATATCATCATAAAAATATTTGTATATAATCTAGACAAATATGATGAGAAAGAGGGAGAAATAAGGATGATAGGTATGGAAGCTATGTTGTGACTTGTGAGGGTAAATATGTGATGTACGTGTGGAGCTTATTTTTCTCGGAAAAATCATTTTTTTCATTTTTAAGAAATTTATATATTTTTAAAAATATGTTTTAAATTTTTTGACGAGAAGATTGAAAAATATGAACACATCCATAGTCTCTTGACTATTTGCTAATAAAATATTGAGGTTCATTCAAATGGCTCTTAATATGTGCAAAAACATGAACCATAATGGAATTGTCGACAACAATAAACAAAGAAAAAGGAAAAAAGAAGTTTCTTATTGAAGTTCGATTAAATTTTTTTTCTTTTCTCTTTCTAATTTTCGGCCATAATTATCTTGTAACAGATTATTTATAAGTTAAGTAACTTTTAATAACAATGAATAGTTTAATAATTTTATAAACATAAATTATAAATTTAATAATTATTTGAGAAATTAACTCATGATTAATGTAATTCACAGAAAAAAACCAAAAACTCTTGTACTGGAAGATATTTCAATCTATTTTTTGCTTTACAACAACTACATAAAATATCTTTTTTTAATAACAAGTGATGGTAAAGGTCGCATGCAAAATTGCGCTTGCATAAATAAATAAATAATTTGGATAAACTTTGACTTTCAATAAAATTCTAGTCTTTTGATGCAACTTTGTGTAAACAAATTAGGGGTGTCAGTAGTTTGGTTCGATGGATCATTATAAGAAATTAAGTTCGTATCAATTTTTTAATTATTCTATTATGTATAACCGTAACTAACTTTTCAAAACTGTCTTAATTATTTCATTTCCTTTTTATTTTCATATGGTTTGGTTAATTTTAATATGAGTGGAAATTTCAGAAGCTTGACCACCATAATAGTGTTACCCTTGCCGTTAGGTTTCAGAGGATTCAGGGTGCTCCTTGAGGCTTTAAGGGTGAGATTTGGACGTGTGAATGCCTCGAGAGTCGAGACAAAGATGAATTATCCTACTCATAATTTAAAGATGGTACAATGATTTTTGCACGATAGATTCAGAAATAATACTTATACAACGAATCCAATGAAATTTTATATAAATCACAAAAGCATGAAGTTTATGTTCTACCTGAAAGATTTGATATTTACATTGATGGGCTAAACTACTCAATGTGCATTGTGTATCATTGATGGCTAATGTCACGTTATTATCAAGTAAACTGCTCTATATTCTATAAGCTGAATACTATGCTCTCTTGAGCAAACAAAACTATTAATCTCAACATTTTATACAGAGACACATAATGGTTTATTCTATAATATAACAAATACTGAAATGGGTTCACACACAAGTTTTCTTTGGCATCCACTGTATGTAGAGGGAACAATATGTTAGAAAGTCTCAAACTCCACAACTATCAAGTCCCCCAGGATTTTTATTCAGGGGTTTGATATAAAAAGTAAAAATGCGAAAAAGTTGATTAAAAGGAGCGTAGCGGCGAAAGATAAGATTAATTTTAACTCACTAAATTTTAACTCGTTTTGTCATGTTCCATTTAATATTTCTTCCTACTTATGTCTTGCTTCATCGAGCCTTTTTAAAATCTATTTTGCTTTTAGGGAAAAAATACAGTAGTTATTTTTGAGTTGTAGCAAAACTTCTTTTCAAAAGCTGAAACATAACTCTCCAAAAACACTTTTGAAAATTTTGGCCAAGCACAAATTTGATCTCTAATATTGGCAAGAACAATATTGAATTTATTAGCCAAACACAGAATGTTAATCTACAATTTTTTTTTTTTTGTGAAAACACTTCTGATAAAAAGTACTCCTCATAATAACAATTTTTATAAATTTGGCCAATCTCGCTATTAATTTTGTTGTTTTAACGTTTTAAATATATTTATTACTAGGAGCCTATTCTTATTCTATATTATATCCTTCGTAAAATGATATAGAATTTTTTACATAATTTATATAAATATTATTTATGAAAAAAATTAAATGTTATATTAATTAATACTCCATCTGTTCCAATTTATGTGACACTTTTCATTTTTTGAGAGTCGAAAATTTGCGCATGGAGTTTTCAAAATTTCAAAATGAAATTTATATATTTATAAACTACGTAAAACGTACTATAAGTCAAAATAATTGAAAATTCAAAATATTTAAAAGATATATGAAAACTTCATTGGTCAAAGAAAGACTTGTTTGAATCTTGAAATTCAGAAAATGTGACATAAATTGAAACGGAGAGAATATCAACTTTTATTAATTCTCATCAAACTTCAACTCAATTTTGTATAAGCTTTAGTGATTTTGGTAGGGATATTAACCTTTGTAAAATCAAATCAAACAACCTTTTGAAAGTTGTGGGCTGGGCTTTGGGAAAAGACAAAATTAAAACTTATAACTAAAAGTTGTGGGGAAAGACAAAATTTAAGCTAAAATTAAATATAAGAAGCGTTTAGCAAGAATCAAACCTGGAACCTTGGAGTCATTCTGAACCCCCCTGACCACTGAGCTACGCATCACAGTTGTGTTGAGGGGGTTCATTTTAATATATATATTCATAAATAACAATTTTAACCTTATATATACGGTGTAATTTTTTAATGGAAGGTGAACCCCCTCCCGTCCACCTGGGTCCGCCCCTGCCCCCAAACATACCCGAAGCCAATTAGACGAATGATATGGCAGTTTCTGCTATTATCTGAGTTGAACTTAACAGCAACTCAGGAGATGTATAGCAGATTCCAATGCACCCCATAAATATTCGAAAAAAGGTACCAGACTTACTTTGTAAATATGCAATGTAGGAACAGGAGGTCAGTGGTATCTTGCCCTTCTCCGCAAAGATAGAGTCTACTGCACATCGCTTAACCAATACTTTGTAATCTGTTCATCCAAAGCAAGCCGTCTTTGTTGGAGCTTTAGTCTTCCATAACATCTTCCAAGGCCAAGTTAAGTCCCAATGACCTGCTTTCTTTTGTAATAAAGTATAGCTGTTCTTAACTGGAAAACATCCATATTTTGCTGCTGTTCATCACTGGTTATCTGCCTTGTTGATGAAGAGAAATAGGTTCCAACAATTGTAAGAGTTGACAAACATCGATCAATTGAATTCCTCCTAAACTGTAGCTGTCCTTCAGAGTTGAGGAAGCATTCAGACCCTTACAATATTGGTCTTAGTAGAATACTATCAATGTGGCACGTCATACTGCAGTACTGGACATTGTTACTTGTCACGTACCCAGTGAAGAGCAAGGAATTTCAAGTGTCTCTAAAGGTGAAAACTCACTTCAGAACATAATGATGAAATTATTGAGATCGTCATTGTCCAACTTGTCGAAAATTTTGGTTGAAACAAGAGTCAAGACAACAAATTGGCAAATAAGAGGACGGTTTGAAGAAGACATCGAATTCCACAAATTTATGACTGGGTTTCTAAGTAGATAACGTACTCAACCACCATCGGTTTATTTTTTGTACCTTTCTACACACTGGTGTCAATTAAGCTATAACCCATCTCTTTCTTCAAATTCTTTTCATCCTTGAGTTGCCTCAACTGTTTGACATCTTTCCATCTGCCCTGCCCTGCGTATAGGTTTGATAGAATCTCAAAATAGCTGGTATTTTCTGGGTCTTAAGCAATAAGCTGTTTGGAAACAGTTTCAGAGATTTCAACTGATACACGAGTCTTTCTACAACCAGCAAGCAGAGTTCCCCATATCCTCTTATCAGGCTCAATAGGCATGTTGTTGACGAATTCAAAAGCTTCTTCTATATTGCCTTGACGACTAAGCATATCAACCATGCACGCATAATGTGCAAGTTTTGGAGTAACACCGAATTGCTCTTCCATAGCATGAAACCAGTTCCACCCCTCATATTCAAGACCACAATGACTGCATGCAGATAGAACAGAAACGAAAACAACATCATTTGGTTTTATCCCAGAGTTTAACATGCCTGAGAAACACTGAAGAGCCTCATTTCCATGCCCATTTATTCCATAGCCATTGATCATTGAGCTCCAACAGATAAGATCTTCGTTAGGACATTCACTGAAAATTGCCTGTCCTTGGATTATGCGTCCAAATCTGCAATACATGTCAATAAGTGAGGATATCAAAAATGCATTGGATGTATTTCCCGATTTTATCACTTGTGCGTGTATCCCTTCTCCAATCACTTCAGCAGCGATCGAAGAAATAGCCTGTATTAAACTAACATAGATGATCTCATTAGGCTTCTCATTTGCTGATTGCATCTGTCGATATATATCAAGCGCATTACTAGGACACTCACTTTGGGCATATGCTGCAATCATGGTACTCCAGGCAATAAGATCTTTTGATTTCAGGGGATCAAACAGGCTCCTAGCCGACTCAATATCATCAAAACCACCATACATGTGAAGAAGAGCAGTCACTACCGAAACACATCCCAGAAATCCCCGCTTGAGCACAAAGCTGTGAAAACACTGTCCAATTTTAATCTCATCCAGTTGTGACAATGCTCCAATCACTTCACGAATAACACCCTCATCCGGTTCAAAGCAACAATACCTCATCTCAGAGAACAAGCTCAAAGCCTCATTGAAACAACCATTTTCTACGCACCCATGAATCATACTCCTCCATGAAACAAGATCCTTCTTCTCTATTCCACGAAAAACAGTAATGGAAGCCTTCAAACTCCCACATTTAGCATACGTATCCACAAGCGAATTTTGGATATAAACATGTGATATAGACGAAACTTTTATTGAATACGCGTGAATTTCTTTTCCAATTCTCAGAGCACCAAGATTGGCACAAGCCGGGACAATCCCCACAATGCTAACATAATTTGGCTCCACACCACAAAATTGCATTTCCCTGAAAAGCTCAATAGCCTCGACGTACTCTCCACTCTTGACACAAGCTGAAGCCATTGCACTCCACAAAATTACATCTTTCCCCTTTGTGTGATTAAACAATTGCCATGCAGTATCCATATCCCAAATAGAGTAAACACCAACAAAAGCCGTTACAACAGGTAGTTCAATTTCAAATCCCATTTTGATAGTAAACCCATGAATTCCTCTCACCATAGGCTGCCATTTTTCGGCAGCTCTTATAACACTTAAAACTGTAACATAATTGGGTTTGTGTTTATCTTTTAGCATTGTTTTGAACAAGTTGATAGCTTCTATAGATTGGTTTTCCCTTACCAAACTGGATATCTGTGATGTCCATGCTCTCACATTTTGTTTTTCAGCAAACTTAATTGGGTCCACGAAAAAAGAGCTTTCGCGAAAAGTTAATGAAATTCTTGAGGAGTAACATCTCTTTGACATTTTAGCAAACATCTTGTATGCATGCATATCCAACCAATTAATATCATTTACATCTACCCCAAAACAGAGCTCATACGACTTCGATTACTCTGCATAAACACGTGTGCTAGATGTAAAGAGAAGAATTATGCATATTGGCATAGCAGCACTGTCTAAGGTGACGAACCTCAAGGCTAAAATAAGAGAAAAAAACAGTGCTGCCCTTTTTTATCCCTTAAATTGAAACGTGTTAATTATACTTGTATACCGTTCAATTTTCACTATTGATTTATTTTCCCTCACCAAACTGGATATTTTAGACTAGTAAACGTCTCTTTGACATTTTAGCAAACACTTTGTATGCATTTTCACCAATTGTATTCATTTCCCATTCGCCTACTTATCTGATGAGGATAAAGAGAGGGATTGATGCAGATTTGTTCAAGTAGATCCTGGAAGATGAAATGAAAAAAATAAATCAGTTTTTGGTCCTGTTGGTATTCTGTAAGTGACAGTTTTGTACTTTAATAGCTACTAATGTCCTTGTTTGGATGGTTATTATATATCGTTTCATAACTTATAGTATTTTATTGTATTGTTTTGAAAAATACGTTTGAATAGATTGTATTGTTTCTCGTTGTTACATAAAGAAAAGGGTACAAGGTACAGTTATTTGGATAAAATAAGATTAATAAATTATAAGCAAAGGCAAAATGAGAAGAAAAAAAGATAACGAAGCGATCACACCATAAGATGGAACTTTTCATCATTATGTAAGGATGAATTTAACATTACTATACAATAAAGTTTAGATAACAATCGAAACAAATATTGTACTTAAAGTAACAAAACAATATGATACTATTAGGTAATAATCATCCAAACAAATTAGTTCAGCTGTTCTTCTCAGTTGTACAGTGGGGTTTCCTAGTTCAGTTTATCTACTTTATCTGTAAGATTGGGTCCTGTTTATGAGTTTTCATTAATAATTCGAATACTTTTGATCATTTACTGGAGTAGTAGATTCTCTTTTATCATAATTTATAAGTGTTTTTTTTTACAGAGATGGTTCAATGATCATAAAAAGCACAATCTCAGCAGTAGCTCTACATGTAAAAATCTTTAGTGTCACATCTGGTAGACTGCTGCTGCCAGCTGATCAAAAACAAAATGAGAGAAGTGGACCATAATTGCAAAATTTTCAGGGGTCCCTTCTAAGGTAACTCTGAGGTTAAATCTTCCATTTCCCATATAGGCATAAATTGGCGTCTATGTGTTTGCGATCCATAAATTTGTAAACCTTAGTTATGGTCGCTTCAATTTTCTTGGTGGTTTTTCGTCTTGCATGCATTTCAGTTGATATTATGTGGCTTCAGTCAGAGGCGGATCCTACATATATGTAAGTCATAGATGCAAGTTCAACCACTACCACCTCGACTCGAACTATATATATGCATGTATATATAAAAAATTGTAAAGCATGTTAGTTGGATGCATGTGAACCCATGCCTCAAACTCGAATTTAAATATTTAGAGGTGCAACCACTATCTTTAAATCGTAAATCAACCTCGAAGTATATCCTGTGATTTCTGCTTAACATAGAACTCTCACTAATTATGAGTTTCATGGATTTTAGTCGAGATACTGGAAACTTTATTGGGTGCCTTTTGAGGGACCAAATATGTCTGCCACAATACCTAACTATTTTAGAAAGAAAAAGGGCTGGCCAAGAAATGAATATTTGTTTGGTCCCTACAAGTAACGAATTCTGTCAGCACTCAACAAAAGATTAATCATTAGCTTCCTTTCTTACATTGGCTCCTTTATCATTAAAACCATAACATGTCAGTTGGTAAACTGGACACCATTATACAATATCATCTATGCCCTCTCCTATGGCCATTGTAGTTGCAACTGGAAATTTCACCTATGATATTGGATGCATAAATGGTTTTAAATATTTGTTTCTGAGATTCTGGTGTTTTAATAGATTTTGTTCTTGTGTGCTATATTTGAGGCGGATATGGCTTGTATTAGAGTAAACTTGAAACCTGGTATACCACTGTTAAACTGAAGCATGTATTGTTAGGGATTTAGAGAAGTACGTACAGAGCCAGAGCTATTCTTTGATGACTGTAGGATGAGGTGTACTTACTACAAAGTGATACCAGTTATTGTTACCTTACATATAACATTTCAACTTATTTCCTATCATATAAAATCTTATAAAAAACTTCCCCTTTTTAGGAGTGGAAAGGAGGGATAAGACGGTATTCTAATATCCTAAACACAATTAGTACAATCACTTGCCTCTTTTTCTTTCCTAATCAAGGTTAAATACTTATGCATGCATTTACAAACGGTGGATGGCACCAAAATTTTCTAAGAACTAGTTTAGCAGTGAGCTCAAATTGTGCATGCCCTTGAAGTCTCGCAAGTGCAATTCTACAAGTAGTTAAACCTGTCCTTTGATTATACTACTAATGATTTCAAGAAAATATGTATATTTATCCCTTCCAGTATTTCTTATAGGATAGATATGAACAGCCTAAAGGACTAGATTCTCTCGGAATGCTAGCTAAGCTAATCGTCTTAGTTCCCTTCAATTTCAATAAGCTTTTTGATTGATTCAGGCGCCGCCTCCCTTCTTAGAATTAGAACCTCAATCTGATTGTTCTGGATGTTTCATATGCATTTATCTTTTTCCCGGTATATACTTGTAAGGAATCATTTTGGATTTCTTCTGCATAAATTCTATTCTATGGGTCAATTAAGTGGATTTTAGAGTTTCTTCTCTAATTGGATACTTGGTTCTGACCAGATACTATGAATGTGATGATTGTTTGTTTATATCTAATAGTTGCTTAGAGTTATAAAAGATTTCCCTTCGTATTCAAGTTTGACTACTGAGAACATGAAAGGAAAGGGGGATAAAAAGAGGGGGTAGAAAAAGCAAGAGCTTGCTTTAATGAGGAATAACACTGTAGAAAATATTTGGTGTTCTCTTCTTTAATTCTACTATCCCTAAAACAATCAGAAAGTACTACTACTCATATAATTTTTGTAACTAGAGATGCCTAAGATAGGAAATAGGAGGAAATATATTTAATGGCGAAGGTAAGTGTTGACCTTTAATTTAACAGTTACTGATCTCTGTCACATTAACAACTCATGTTTTTATTCGACAGATCAAGAGTGGGTTATTTTTGGTTACAAAAGAGTAACAATTTATCTATCAAATAGTAATAGTACATGCAGTAGTCCTATAATACACAGTTCCTAATTTGTCTGTTTCCAAAACATCCAAGACAAATAACAACTCAGGTTACTCTCAAGTGAACAAATTTGCTTATGTGCACTAAGAGACAGTTACGTGTTTAAATGCGGATAAGATAACCTTTCAGTCTCTTTGTCATTTGTGAAACATGCATAGGTGAAGTTTGTTCCTATGCATTTCTGTTAAAAGCTAATGTAAGAAAACTAGGTGTCAGGTAGGACTCTATATCCTTGAAATACTGAACCAACAACTATCATTTTTAAATTTTGTGTTGATAAGTTGAACTGTAATTTGACCATGAATTCAAACATGACTTGCTTGTTGCTGCAACAAGCACCAGAAACTTAAGATTAAACTTTAAAAGCTATCAACACTTTGAATTGACTTCCACAAATATGCAAAGTCATCCTTCAAGCACAGGAATATCTGTTCTATGTCCTAAGTATCATTGTCAATCACTTGTGAACATACTTTTTTATTGAGGCTGAAAAAGGCTGCCACAGTTGTCACATCCGCTCGCATAATATATTCCACCAAATGGAAGTTAAAAAGTTGAAATATGTGTGTTGCATGCATGTATGTATGTATGAGATAAATAATTTAACTACTAGAAAGAGACTTTTCTGAAATTAACTTTAATGAAGAGTTACATGTCCTTTTAAAGGTTTGATTAACCAAGAAACATATTTAGCATCTTCTAAAAAAATGATTCTTGAATCCCAACCACCATTACAACTTCCTGTTTTGGATATCTCCCAACCATCAAACTCATCTACTCTATCTTCTCTTGCTGCCGCCTGCGAAGAATGGGGCTTCTTTCATGTTATCAATCATGGAATCTCCAATGATCTTTACAGAAAAATTAGTTGCCTCTCCAAACACCTCTTCAACCTCCCTTCTGAGACCAAACTAAAAGCAGGTCCTTACTCGTCTTTGAAAACTTATACTCCTCATTTCATTGCATCTCCATTCTTTGAAAGCCTTAAAGTGTCTGGACCAGACTTCTCTGACTCTGCTAAGGGTTCTGCGGATACCCTTGCTGGTGAAGGGAATTCAGAATTCAGGTAATTCTATTTTAGAACATTTAGATTCTCCTTTCTGTAGTGTCTCAAAGGTTGATATAATTCTCTGATAAATGGTATTCCTTCTTAGTGAAATACTGCAAGAATATGGAGGCAAAATGACAGAGTTAGCGAAAGTCATCCAGAAAACTGTCTTGATGTGCTTGGGAGAAGAACTTGGAATGAAGTATTATGTCTCAGAATTTGGTAATTGCCATGGATACTTGAGGATAAATAACTACTCGCCCCCGGATAGTTTAGAACAGGAAGTTGAAGGCCTTGGTATGCACACTGATATGAGCTGCATAACAATTGTCTATCAAGATGAATTAGGTGGCCTCCAAGTAAGATCAAAGGATGGGAAGTGGGTGGATATTTTGCCATGTGAAGGAACTCTTGTGGTAAATATTGGTGACATGCTGCAAGCTTGGAGCAATGACAAACTAAGATCCTCTGAGCACCGTGTCATTCTGAAGAAGCCGGTGAACCGCTTTTCTTTAGTTTTCTTTTGGTGCTTTGAGGATGAGAAGGTGATCTTGGCACCTGATGAAGTAGTTGGTGAAGAAAATTCAAGAATCTACAAGTCATTTATTTGCTCTGACTATTTAAACTTTAGAGTGACCAATGAGAAAGGTAAATTCGAGAAAGTTGGTTTTACAGTTAAGGATTTTGTTGGGATTGGATCCAAGTTAAAGTAGAAGCATGGTTGTCATTCTTTGAGTAGTTAGTTTATAAGCTTGTACATCTCCTCATGTTCCATCATTTTAACATAGGTATCTAGGAGTTCTGTTTGTGTGAGTTTTTTTTAATAATATTATGTTTTGTTATTTGATGACATTGTTTGCAATTTACTTGTAAGTGCCAGTGAATGATAAGAAGATGTATACAGAAAGGTTTTGACTTGACATAGCTAATAACTGAATGCATGTCTAGTTGGAAGTCCAACTTCCAACTCATATTTCCATTAAAATTCTATGTTTGCCCACTTGGCATGTTTGGTTTTATTAATTATCTACAAATGCAAAGGGCACATTCTAGAAGCAGAATAAAAGATCAGTTAATTTCCTTATTTTTCTGAAATCTAAATGACTGTCCCTGAAGAGAGATGGTCAAGCCATACTCTCATGCCTATCCAGGATTTAAACTTGAAAGGTTCTTAGGACGGGACTCATTGTACTTTCGAAATCTTGGCTTCAGAACTTATTATTTGTTGAGATTTTAGTGGTTTTCTCTTTCTCTCTCTCTCTCTATATAAAATATGTACATATATATGTGTTTATTCTGTTTAGGGAAATACTGGATTTCAGTTGGACTCATTAAATATAGGCTCCACCTACCTCTGGCCGCCCGAAAGAGCTCAAGAAGATCCAGAAAAGTAAGCAAATCCTACCTAAAGCTTTTCTTTTTGCTGATAGGATATAAAGAATGAATCAATCATCTTTCAAAAGATTACAGGACCAAAAGTTGGTTATCATTCTACCATTTGGAACTTTGTCCTCTAGTGGTAAGTTTACACTGTATTAACATCTATCTGTTTTATAGCATGATGTTGATATGCACCAGAAAAAAAAAAGAACCTTTACTGCAACTTAGAATACAACCTGTATAAGCATTCTGGAAAAAGTCATATCATATGCTTTAGTAGTGAATTAACTGTGACGATTCGACGAATCATCAGGGGATCTAGAAAGTAAAAGTAGATTTTGTTTGTCTTAATAATACTATGGTAACAAGATGTAGTTGTATTACTATTATAATGAAGCCATAAAGTTGTGTACTGTTTTGTTATGGTCAGCACATTGTTAATAAAATACTCCAACTAGAATGATCAATTTGTCACCAGTCAACTGTCCAAAAAGTTACTTTAATCAAGTTGTTTATTTTAATAGGATGATGATTGTTTCTCACATGGGTTTGCTTAGGTATCCTAATGAATTCAAATACAAAAATCACCATTGATTCTTTCTTTCTTTGGCTGAACTTTTGTGGGCTTCACCCTTTTTTATGTTTTTTGGGATACATGAGGAACTATTGGTGTTCCCAAAAGGTGTGTCTTGGATCAATTTGGCTATCCCTTAGATTTGGCAATCTGTCAGATGTCTTATCTCCAAACGACTAAGTTGTTTTTCTGATTTTGGAATTGCTACTATACTTTGATGCAGTTTAAATCTATGTATCTACTATACTTTGATCTTTTTTTTTTTCTTTTTAAATAAATAAGGGAGTCAAATGGCATGTGTTGTGTAGTTATGGTAATGCCAATCATAATGGAAATCTCAAATCTAGAGGACTCACACTATATTTTCAAGTAGGGAATTATTGGAAGCATGGGCAAAGTAATGCTGGAGAATGTCCATGTTAGAATCCAGTTGGAATAGATAAGCACATTTATGTTCTTACTTGTAACAACCATTTTGTTTTCTCAATATGTGTGGGTATTAGTGCACTTCCCTTTTGTGATGGGGCCTTCCCCGGCCCCTGCGCATAGCATGAACTTTAGTGCACCAAGTTGCCCTTTAATATGTGTGGTTTTTTTTTACTCGGCCTCCACCTTAAGGTGTGCTGCGTGCAAGAGTGAGTGCCTTCAAATTCGGAGGTAGATTCAAGGACTTGAGCTTTATGGGTTCAACTTTTAAGGTTATTAGCATTGAACTTGTAAAAATTATAAAATTATGGCTCAGACTTATTATAATTGCAATTTCAATGAATTCTTATACATAAATACTCCACGTCATAAATATTGGATTTAGATGAAGTTAGTGCTATTAGTTCAATACTCCACGTCAACTTTGGCCAAGCACTTATGCTTTCTCCAAAAATCTTCACATGCAAAAATGAACATGTATTTTTAGTGCTCAACGATCTCAACCTCGAATTAAGTACCTGGCTCATCGCTAACTCATGATGTTAGCAAAACTTTCACTCTACCACCCGATCATCCAAGTATTTTATGATTATCACTGAAATCACGATCGAGCTTTTTCTTGTATGTGTCAGCGCGCTTATTTTGTTGAAATAAGGATAAATAATTTGATTTGATATCTTCTAAAAATCGATTTATAACATGTTTGATCAAACTTATAAAATCTTAGATGTGTTTTACAACATCTGGTTGTAGACTAACTTGGACTCCCCACCCTCTAAAACCTCTATTATCCCTTTCCTTTGGTAATACTAATCACACACAAGCTTAGACACATTGATTTTTCACCATAATTTGTTGGTCTCTCCCTTCTAGGTATAAATATGGACAATGGTGTTAGCGCACATAATTAGACGTTAAACTAGTAGGATTTGTATCGTTTGCTCGAGATTTTTTTTAAAAAAAGCCCAAATTACTTCCTAGTTAGCAAACAAATGAATAGATGCAATGCTGAAATCATAACAAATGAATAGATGCAATCCAAGCCCAAATTATTCTCAAGTGATGTAAAATAGACAGATTTTGATTTTCTAGAGAAATTAACTAGATGCAATGCTAAAATAATCAAAACGAGATATTATTATTATTAACAAAGATAATTATAATTCAATTTATCTTAGATAAGATAAGTTATAGTTTTGAATTTCTAAGTACAAACTGACGAATTAATCGCTATAATTAATAGTTGAAAGGAAGATTTCAATTTAATTCCATTAACAAAGTTCACTCTTATTTCCTATCTCTCTCCAGAGTAAAAACATGGATTTTTTTTTTTCAAAAAATGAACTTATTATCATAATTTAATGTCATGAACTATTTGTAATTGTCTCTTATATAGAATTTTTACAAATTGATTTACACAACTTTCAAAAATAGTCACGTAATTTAAATATGGTGGTAATTCACTACTCCATTTGTTTCAAATACTTGTCATGTTTTAATTCTCGGGAGTTTTGACTAATTTTTTAAAATTAAATCAGATTAGATTTATTTAATATTTAAAATTTAGATATTCAAAAATGACATGAAAAATACTATAAGTGGTAACTTTTCTCATATCACTTTTTAGTGAAAAAACATATCTTAAAATGTTAGTCGAAATGCCTTTAAAATATTTTAGTACCTTTTATATAGTTTTTATATACATAACTTTTAATTCAAAAACTTAAAGATTATATGTCCAAATTTATTCAAATTTAACTCTCGAAATTTAAAAGGCGTCGGAGAAATTAGAATGAAAAGGATATTATCTTCCAAATATTGAAACATAGAGTTGTGTGAAAAAATGGAAGAAGAAAAAAACTAAACCAACACCTATGACTAATATTGACTTGATACGCTCCTTAAGAAACAATAAATAAAATCACAATTTCATTATAGTACTTTTTAACATAATAAATTCAATGATTTGAAAAATGACAATAGTTAATAATAATGATAAGATAGGAATTAAGTGATAAATTATTTCTTAATTTTATAAATCATATAAATATAAATAGACATCTATTTTTATCACAGTGGACAAACAAAAATAGATAGAAAAAGTAAGAATACAATCATCTTTGAAGTTTCATTCACATTCAAGGAATGACATTATCACCTGGATATTTTCTTTAAACATTAGAATACAATACCATTAAAAGAAAAAAAAACTCAAAGGACGACTTAAAGGAAAACATATTTCATTTTTTTACGAAATATGATTTATATCCAGAAGTTTTAAAAACTATCAAAACTAACCATATATTTGTATTACATAGCAAGATAGAAACTTCGACGTAATAAGATTCATGACTTCCGCAACAAATCAATTAGATCTTCGTTGCAACAAATAACAAGTAATGTCCATGACACTGGAGCAATGTGGTAGTTCGAAGTGAGTGAAATAAGCATGATTCCATACATCGTGAAGTAGATACCCCAATGCCGATTGCTCATCATTTTCATCAACAACCATATCATCACTTTCATATTCACTGAATATTCCATCACCGCTTTGGTGTTCACGTAAAAAATTATGTAATACAACGCAAACAACTACTATAGAGGGTGTTTTTGTAAAAGATAAAAGTTTGGCGTAAAATTTAAATTTTTAAAAGCTCCCAAAAAATGAGATTTTCCCCAAATACTAATTTTTTCTAGTATTTGAGAATTTGGGTTATTTGATAAATAATGACAAATTATATGGACAAACACTATTTATCAAATATTTCTCCAAATCTGTCAATATATAAATATAGCCTTAAAGTTATTCAATATAAATTAATATAAATAATTATGTATTTATTGTTAGTATGAATTAAAATTTTCTTAATAGTTTGCTCTTAATTATTTTTTTTATCAATTATAGGGCGGATATTTTCAAATTTTTATATTTAAAAAAAAATATGATCAATGTAATTATAAGTAAAAATGATAAGACATTCAAGATTTGTAGTTACTTTCTACTTTTTAATGTGTCTAATTCCCATCAATTTTTTGAGGTGATTTTTTTAAAAAAAAATTATTTCAAGTTTAAACTAATTAGATTATCGAATCAATTAAAAAAATAAAAATTAAATATCATGTATTTTAAGAAGTAATAAAAATAAAAAATACAAAAAAAATTTAAACATAAGAATTCTTTTCTAAGTTTTGATTTATCCATTCTGTTGAGCAGCATCAAGCTCCACACATCACTAAGTGGGTTTGCGGGTTGCGGGTCAAGCCGAGCCAACCAACTCTTTTAAGAAAAGAAAAATAATAATATAAGTACATAAATTTAATTTAATTCTAATGTTAAAATGTTAATATAAATATCTAGCAGGCATACTCCAATAACGTGAAAAAGTAATATAGGAACGATCCAACTGGGCTTAGCCAATATTAACAGCTCTATATACATGTCCAGATGTTCTTTGTGGAGGTAACGTTGAAGATGACGTCCACATTGTTATTCCTCAATGGGGAACCAAATGCAGACCATTTTTTTACCGATAGATTAGAAATTGTTTCTTAATCAAAATTGTAAATTTATCAAATATATTCCTGATTTTTTGTTATATTCATATTAATATTGTAACACCCCGTATCCTAGACAGACCAGAAATGCAGAATTTTCAGAAGTTGCAGGTGCCACCAACGGTGCCACCTACGGACCATAGGTGGGGTCCGTGGATGGCCACCTGTAGCTCCTCCCCAGAAGGCCCAGGAATTTTGGCCAAGTCTGGACCTACGCCAAGACCTACGGACCGTAGGTCAGACCACGGTCCGTGGTCCAGACGGTGGTTCAGACCCCCAGAATTCAAGTCCCAATCCCCATCGACGGTTGACCAGCACGGACCGTCGGTCCCGTCCGTCAGTGGCTCTCGACAGCAGTTAAGTCAGGGGTCTTTTGGTCTTTTCCTTATGCGTTGGACCCCTAAACTACGTCGTTTAAACCCTAATCTACGTAGTTTTGGTCAGTTTTAGCCTAGAAACATAACTAGAACTTACCTAAGTCAGATCATTCATCAAAACTTAGAAAAATTAGAGCGTAAGAGGAGAAAGAGGTCAAGAATCTCCGTGAAATCGATAGATTTCTCCGTGAAATCGATAGATTTCTCCGTGAAATTCGTCACCAGGTATGTGGGATTTCACTAGTGGGTTCCTTTCGCCTATTAGGTCCCTAGAATTCAGTCAGAATCTTGATTCCCTTGATATTATCTAGACCTAGGGTTTCTTGAATGTTAGAAATTGTTGGGTTTTAGCTGTTAGAATGATCCAAATCAGATTATCATGTTGTTGCTCAGTTTCTTGCATGAAATTCAGAACCCTAACTATGTAGTTCATTTAGTTCATGAATTACACATACTAGGCCAGTTATTTCAGTTATATACATGCTTCAGTTTACGAATGTCATATTATCAGATATAATTGTTGCATTCTCGGAGTTTGCATGTCAGAACATCGAGTTATCCAGTATTACAGAATTCAGTCATAATGTGTTAATTTCACTATCAATTGGGAGTAGCTTAATACCGAGTGGACTGGGGTTTCAGCATACCCTCATAGTCCCAGAACTACGTGCCCCGTAGGTTGTAAGTCCCCTCAGTGGGCATCATTTTAGTGATCACGCCAGTCATGCCTTTATACCTCTGGCAGGGTATATTGGGTCCTCTCGATGAGGCGTATACATCGGACTCCACATTTAGCTCATGTGGTTTTATGTCGGTTATTAGTAGCTACCACAGTACAATCAAATTCTAGTATATTGACCAAGTTATCAGTTACAAGTTCAGTATTCAGACTCAACATATCATGTACTTGGTCATTGCATTCAGTTAGCTCAGTATTCAGTATATCTCAGTATTTACATTCAGTTCAGATTATATCATTGCTCAGTTATATGATTTGTTAAGTTATGTATATTGTTCAACTTTACTATATCCTGCATGCTCAGTACCTTTCAAGTACTGACGCATACTCTGCGCTACATCTTCTCGTGATGTAGGTTCAGGTTCTCAGCTTCCATATCATGCATAGATCGGTTTTCGATCTTCAGCTCAGCAGTATTAGTGGTGAGTCCTCATTTTCCGAGGACGACAAACATGGTTCCTTTGCTTTTAGTCTTATTTTCAGTTTTTGCTCGATTTAGCTGGGGCATGTCCCAGCATTTCTATTCAGTTAGAGGCTTTATTTCAGACATAATTAGAATCAACTTTAGTATTTGAGTTTGACTATTCAGTTGTTGTAAAACTCTCCGTATTTATATATTCAGATGTAGTATGGGTATTCCCCATCATTTCAGATTTATCTTATGATTAGCATCCGCACAGTGTTTATTGATTAAGTTCTCTTTAAGTATGCTTATGATATGCCAGAGCAGGGTTAGCTTGGGGTCACTCGTGATCCTAGGTCCTGTGTCCGCGTCCTGGGGATAGCTTCGGGGAGTGACAAATATTTACTATATGCAAATTCTAGGATTTTTTTCAAGGTCCTTGAGTATTTTGATATTTTTAGTTTTGTTATTGAATAATGATTTTGTATTTATGTAGATTGTTTGTAAATTCTTCAATTCTGACAATTTTTTTGAATTATTAAATGTCTCGATATGTTTTTGTGAGACTATTTTTAAAATTCTCTGTTTATTAACAAGATAAAGTTGGTGAATTTTAACACTCCTGCAAATTTGTATACACCTGAAATTTGTTGCATGTAGGTTGTTTTACCTCAATCAAAACTTGTATACATTTATTGTATACACCTATAAATTTGTTGAATGTATGGGGTCAATCCCCATGTGCCAAACTTTGATAAATCTTACAATTTCAAAGGTTTGCAAAATTTGGAAGAAATTGGATATACATGTGCCAATTTACTTGGCTGATTTTCCCCTCTGAACTTGGCAACAAAACTTACTTTAGCACTTTAACTTTACATATAATTATTTACCCCCCCTAATTTCATTTCAAATGAATTTAAATCCACCCTAAGTTTATAAGACCAGTCTCACAATAGCAAGTGCATTCCACACGCGCCATGTCATCGACACATCAGTACCACGTCACTGCCACGTCAGAGCCACATTGATAATTATTTAAAATTTGAGTTTTTTATTTCTTTTTTTGTTTTCTTAATTCACAATTTTAGAAAGGAAAAAAAAAGAAAAAGAAAATTAATCCAAGATTATAAAAAAGAAAAATAAAAAATAAAATATTCTCAAAAAAGATCAAACTCCACAAATCTAAAATTCTCAAGACTATTTTCACTAAAAACAATTAATCTTTAAGGCACATTATCAAAGTAAATACATAGTTACAACTAAAAATTTAATTTGAGATGAAAAAAATTATAATTTTTTCACTAAAAAGAGCTTTAAGTTCATCAGATCAATAAACACCTTCATAAGTAGTGATCTTGAAGCAAGAATAAGTTATTGATTTTTCTTTTATTTTTTTCGTTGTTCATCACATCTAAGAATAATAAGTGAGAATAATTTGAAATTATTCTCATTAAGTGATGGAAAATAAATAGGGGTATGAGTGTTCCGAAGAAGGAGAAAGAAGGGGGAGAAAGAGGTTCATCGAAGAAGAAGGAGAAAGAAGGGGGAGAAAGAGGTTCATCGAAGAAGAAGAAGAAGAAGAAGAAGAAGAAGAAGAAGAAGAAGAAGAAGAAGAAAGGGATGAGTGGAGTTCGAAAAAAGGAGAAGGAGGGGTGCGGATGGAGGATTTGAAGAAAGAGAAATAGGGTGAGGGTGAAGGATTTCGAAGAAAGAAAAAGAAAGTGGGGAGTTCGAAAAAGAAAATGAGGAAGTGGTGCAGGTGGTGGCTAAGGGTGGCAAGGGGTGATGGGGTGTGAGGAAGAAAAAGGGCAAGGGTTGTTGGTGGATAGGGGTGGTGGGGTGTAAGGAAGATGAAGAGAAAAATTCTTATTGGCTGAAAAGAAAATTAAAGTAGCCCAATTATTTTTTTTCTCTTTAATTTTTAATTTTTTACGCGCTATTCTTTTTTTTTATTTGCCACATCAGTCATTAAGGGGTATTTAATTCACTTGAAAGTTGTTTAGGGGGGTATTTGAACGCCAGTGTAGTTAAAGTATTAAAGTAAGTTTTGCAGCCAAATTCAGGGGGGATTTGATGTATTTCCTCCTCCTTAAAGTCAAATGTTAGTAAGTTGTGAAGAAGGAAAAAAATTATTTTTCTTCCGTAGCATATTTGGAGGCTTCTGCATTTGTCCTCTAAAAGAAGGGATGGTCATTCTTCATTCTCAAATACACCAAAAACAGAGAGAAAAGAAGAGCGAGGCATCACAGACGAAAATAGTTTGTGAGGAAAAATAGAGAGTGTGAGCAATGTTGTAGTGAGGTGGAAAATCAAAAGAGGTTATTTCTTTTGAATGTGTAGTGGTCTTTGGAGTTTTTACTCAGACCTACAAGTGTAAAAATCCTTACTATAGTGATATTTGTTGCTCCTCTCGGGCCGTTATTTTTCCCTTATTCAAGTGGGTTTCCACGTAAAATCTTGGTGTCATTATTGCTCTTTTCATTCTTGTTGATTAACCGTATAATGGTGCTCCATTTTTATTGCTTTTATTACCGCACATATTATTTTTGTGTTGTGTTTATTCTCAATAATTGGTATCAGAGCACAAGTTTTGCCTATTTACAGAAATATTTTTTGCAATTTGTTGTACAATACTTAGTGACAAAAAAATGTCTTGAGTAAAGTACGAGGTAAGAAAATTCAACGTTGATAGTGGTTTCTCAACATGGTAGAGAAAGATGAGGGATTTTCTCATCAACAGGGTTTGCACAAGGCACTAGAGGAAAATCCAAAAAGCCTGAATCCATGAAACTTATGAATCGGGAAGAAATAGATGAAAATGTTGCTAGTGCAATCAGGTTGCACTTAACTGATGATGTATCATCGATGAAGAAAGTGAATGTGGCATTTGAACAAAGTTAGAAAGTCTATATATGTCTAAAACGCTGACAAATAAATTGTACCTAAAAAGCAGTTATACACGTTACATATGGGTGAAGGTATAATTTTTTTTGTCCCATTTAAATATGCTTAATGGACTAATCACGCAGCTAGCAAACCTCGGATTAAAGATTGAGGAGGAAGATAAAGTCATAGTGCTCCTAAGCTCGTTGCCATCTTCCTACGATAATTTGACAACAACCATCTTACATGGTAAGGACTCTATTGAGCTGAAAGATGTCACATCAATTGTTCTACTTAATGAGAAGATGAGAAAAAAACTTGAAAGCCATGGATAGGCTCTTATCACAAAAAGTAAAGGTAGGAGTTTGAGTAACTACGGTAGATCCAAAGCTCGTGGAAAGTCCAAAGTCCAATCAAAATTAAAAGCCAGAAATTACTACAATTGCGATCAACTAGGTCACTTCAAAAGAGATTGTTCAAATCTAAAAAGGAGCAAAGGAGAAAGTAGTGGCTAGAAGAACGATGACAACACAGTTGTCATGGTGCAAGATAATGACAATATTGTTCTCTTCATAAACGAGGAAGAGGAATGCATGCACTTGGCGGGTATAGAATCGGAATAGGTGGTCGACACAGCAGCATCTTACCATGCTACATCGGTAAGAGATTTTTTTGTAAAATTGTAGCAGGTGATTTTGGTAATATGAAAATGGGTAACACTAGTTACTCAAAGATTGTTGGGATTGGAGACATTTTCATAAAGACAAATGTCGGATGCACATTGATTTTGAAAGATGTGCACCACGTACCAAATTTGCGGATGAACTTGATCTCGAGAGTTGCTTTGGACCGAGATGGATACGATAACTACTTTGCAAATAAAAAACAAAGACTCACCAAAGGGGCATTGGTGCTTGCAAAAGGAGTTGCTCGTGGCGCGTTGTACAAGACAAATACAGATATATGCCAAGGTGAATTGAATGTGATTCACGAAGAGATTTCTGCAGATTTGTGGCATAGAAGAATAAGTCATATGAGCGAGAAAAGATTGTAAATTCTTGCCAAAAAATCACTCATCTCTTTTGTCAAAGGTACAAAGATAAAATCTTGTAACTACTGTTTATTTGGTAAGCAATATGGAGTCTCATTTCAGACATCATCTGAAAAAAATTTGAATATACTTGATTTGGTATATTCTGATTTTTTTTTGTTCAATGGAGATAGAATCGATGGGCGGTAATAAATGCTTCGTACTTTTAATGATGAGGCTTCACGAAAATTGTAGGTTTATATCTTGAAAACCAAAGATTAGATATTTCGAGTATTTCAAAAGTTTCATGCTCTGGTAGAACGAGAGACGAGTCGAAAGCTAAAACGTCTCTGAACTGACAATGAAGGTGAGTGCACTTCAAGAGAATTTGAAAAGTATTGTTCAGACCATGGAATCAGACATGAAAAGACAGTTCCTGAAACCCCACAACACAATTAGAGCTGTCAAAAATGGGCTTAGTCCGTTAAGTCGGCCCAATCCAACCCTTGAATTAAGTGGGGTTGGGCATAATTTTTTTAGCGCATTTAGGAACGAGGCTTCTTAGCCCAGCCTCATTTGACCCGCTAACCTCGTAGGCCCAATCCGCGAGCCTTAGAGGCCAGCACGTGAGCTATGAATGTTAAAAATATTTGCTAGATATATTTTAAGTAGTGTTTTATTTGTAAAGATTTTGTCAATAAATATTTATAAAGTATAAAATCAAGTTTAACTCCTTTGCTGATCTTTTACATTTGGGAAAATTAGCAAACTAGTCACAATCCCTAACATAATTAGTAAAAATATCTACATTTTAAAATAATTATTTAAAATGTCAATATTTTAGAAAATAATTTGTATTCAAATATTATTATATTTCTTTCCTTTTTTTTCTCAAAACAGTCCAACATTGGTCCAACTTCTACACCACTAATCGGTAAAAAAGAAAAAAAAATACATCCACTACCCATAACCCTTCTTTCTACGTTTTTACCCCAGTAAATTTTTTCTCCATCTTTCACATTTCCGCCTATTTTCTCTTTCTTCACGTTTTCACCATTGTTCTCTCCCTCATTGTTCAAGAAGAAATAATTCTTCAAGTTTCTCCCAATTTATTCAATAGATCTCTCAATTAATTCAAGAAATCTCTCGATTGATAAAGGTAATTTCGAATTCACCAATTATTTAGTGAGATTTTTCAAGATTTTATTTTCAAAATCACAAATTATGTTGTATTTCAAATTTTATGTATTACGAATTTGTTAATAGATGCAAAAAAATTAATAAATGCACATTCCATAGACACAAGAACTTCTTGCTGACACTTGTTACCGTAACCACCACAATGTCTGTTGTGAAACAAAGTGTTAACACACTTCCCTCTACAACAAGTCTCATTGTACCTGCATTTCTTCCCAAATAATCCACAATTTTGCTTGTCTGCCAACATGTTTACACACTTCTTGCAGCGAAATGTCTCCGGGCTACCTTTGGAACGATATATTCTAGGGTTCTTGTTACATATTCTAGAGTTCATGTTTGTGTTTGTATAATGACATTTGTATTCCTTTATTACAAATTGTAGTTCTTTAAGAACCATATTTGTATCCATTTATTTCTTTCACAATGTAATTGTATTTTTTTCTTAGAATCTTGTATCCTTTCTTAAATTGTATTCATTCCAATATGTATATGTGTATTTGTATCCATTATGATTTTCATGTTTGTGTTTATATAATGAAATTTATTTTTCTTTATTAGTTTGTATTCATTCCAATAGGTATGTCAAATGGCTTTGTAGTTATTTAAGAAGCATGTTTGTATCTATATACTTATATAAATTCGTGTTCATTCAGAAAGGATGCAACATTGGTTTGTATATTTTTCAAAAACGTATATTCTTTTTTAAAATTCCAACAAAATTTGTATTCTAGTCATCTAAACATACAAATTTACAATCATAGTAACAATCAAAATTTGTATTTCAAAAGAAAATTGTATTCCATGACAAAAAATGTATTTATTATCTGTTATGTATTTCAAAAATATATTATATGCAATATCTAATTTATAGAACATCAACTAAATAGGATTCCAAATTATTCTTTATTCCAAGCATCCAACATAAAAAATCAATACTATTCAACATTCACTGTTTGTATCCCAAACAGATTACAAAGTAAAAAATATATTTTTAACTTAATTGTATTATAAATTTTATTAGCTTGAATATACAATTTGTATCACATGATCAAAATTGTATTTAGGTGCAAATGTGTATTCGAAACAGATAAGAAATACAAATTATGTATCAAAAAGCATACAAATTTGAAACAGATAAGCATACAAATATTGATCTTTTAATTGTTGTATCAAAGTCAAAATGTATTCAGAATAAAATTTTGAATTGTTATATCCAAAACACTTTGAATTCAAAATATATCTTTCAAAGAAATATCGAATTTTGGACAGCAGCAACGCATCCAACAACCTTGGTGTTGTTCAGCACCAATTCAATAGTTTGCAGCCCAGCGTCGATTTGTATGCTTATTTGTTTGTATCGATCTCCTTTTTTCGGTAAAAACTTTGATCAATTATCTTGTCTTCGGAAAAGGACGATCATCAATGGAGAATTTAAAGTCGTTAATGAAGGATGAAGAAGACGAGAGAATTAATCGCCTATTTTAGTCTCTTAATCTGTATAGATCTCATTTTTTCCGACAAAAACTTTGATCAATTGTCTTGCCTTCTACAAAGAAGGAGGATCATCAATGGAGAAAGTCGTCAATAGATGACGAGGAAGATGAGATAATTTGTGTCTATTTTAGTCTCATAATCTGTAAAGTAAGTAATAATATATTTTCAACTATTTACTTAATTTGAAAGATTCCCTCCCCTGATTTTCTCTTATTTGTTATTTTCTTAGTTGTATTTTATTAAGTTAAATCAAAGAAAAAATATATAAAAATCAACAATAAAACAAACTAAATATTGACATTTTTAATAAATATTGAAAGTGTGGCTTAGGGGTCCTATTAAATGCTAAAATATTGATATTTTGAAAAATTTCCCTTTACATTTTAGGGTCATTAGCCCACTAAATTTTCTTATTAGCCCAAGCCCATTATTCCACTAGGGTTTTGATTCATTTTAATTTATATTATAGGTATATAACATTGTATATTCTCTTTTGTCCTTAACTTAGCAGCTTTTCTCTTTCATTTTAGGCATTATGGTTTTGAAGTTTTAATGTTTAACAATACAAATTCAAGTTCAACAAATCTTTCCAAACTTATTCAAAGTTTAATTTCAAGATCCATATTGATACAGGTAAGAATCTATCATTTTCTGATTTGTTTCTTCTCCAAAAATGAGCTGAACTTTGTCCTAATCGAGTTAGTTTCATATATATCATCTTTTTTTCTTAATTATTTTCTTGATGTATGATATCATGTGTATGATATAATGTTATTTTTTTAATGATGGATTATTTCAGTATATGAGGAACAACCTTTTTTTGAAATAATTAACATAATGAGTATGACAAAACTTAGTGAGAAATAGAATTTTATTTGGGGCAGAATGAAAAAAAATATTGACTTTTAGTACCAAAACTATATGTATGTATTAGTTACTTCTAATGAATGTCTCTAATAAATGAATTTTTGTATGTATTGATGTCGTGTTCATCAGACATCAACTCGATGCTCTTAGATACTCTTTCTAAGAAACCAATGTTCATTTTTTAGTTGAAGGGTCGACCCGTCCAAACCTATGGCCCTCTTAGGGATGGGTTGGCTGCTATTTTATAGGCCTTTAATTTAAAAGGTTCAGATCGTCCTAACCCATTCAACTCTCTATCCCATTAGGATTGGGTTGTGTCAGTCCATTTTGACAACTCTAAACACAATGGTGTAGCTGAGAGAATGAATCGCATCATTGTTAAGAAGGTGGTAAGCATGCTCAGAATGGCTAAATTGCCTAAGTCACTCTGGGTTGAAGCAGTTCGAACAACATGTTATCTTATAAATCGTAGTCTGTCAGTTCCATTTGGACCAACAAGGAGATGTCCTACTCGCATATGAAGATGAATAGTTCAGATACAGAATGTGGGATCCTGTAAAGAAAGTCATCAGAAGCAGAGATGTAATCTTCCGAGAAAGTTAAGTTGGAACTACTAATGATTTGTCCGAGAAGGCCAAGAAAAAGAATGGCATATTCCCTAATCTTGTTACCATTCATTTTACTTCTAACCATCACATAAGTGCAGAAAGTACGATCGATGAAGTTGTTAAACAGGAAGAACAACCTAATGAGATTGTTGAGCAGGGGAGAAACTTGGTGATAATACCGATCAAGTGGAGTACTCAGAAGAAGAAGAACAATCTCAACCTCTGAGGAGATCAGAAAGACAAAGGGTAGAGCCATCCAAGTACCCTTCCTCAAAGTATGTCCTCATCAATGATGAAAGGGAGCCAAAAAGTCTTAAAGAGATGTTGTCTCACCCAGAAAAGAGCCAATGGATGAAAGGCATGCAAGAAGAAATGGAATCTTTAGAGAAAAATGACACATACAAACTAGTTGAACTTCCAAAAGGCAAAAAACCATTTAAGTGCAAGTGGGAGTTTAAACTCAAGAAAGATAGAAATGACAAGTTAGTCAGGTACAAAACTCAATTGGTTGTAAAAGGCTTCGAACAAAAGAAAGGTATTGATTTTGATAAAATCTTTTCACCTGTTGTCAAAATGACTTTTATTCGAACTATTTTGAGCCTAGTAGCTAGCCTAGTTCTTGAAGTGGAGCAATTTGACGTGAAAACAACATTCCTTCACGGAGATTTAAAAAATGAGATTTATATGGAGCAACCAGAGGAATTTGCAATATCTGTAAGGAAACACATAGTGTGAAAATTGAATAAGAGTCTTTATGGGTTGAAAAAGGCACCAAGGCAATGATACAAAAAGTTTGACTCTTTCATGAAAAACCAAACGTACACAAAGACCTATTTTGATCCATGTGTATACTTCAAAAGATTTTCTGACAATAATTTTATTATTTTGTTGTTGTATGTGGATGACATGTTAATTGTAGGACAAGACAAAGAGTTGATTGCTAAGTTGAAGAGAGATTTGCCTAAGTCATTTGACATGAAAGACTTAGGTTTAACACAATAAATTCTAGGGATAAATATTGTTCGAGAACGAACAAAAAGAAAGTTGTGGCTATCTCTAAAGAAGTACGTTGAACGTGTATAGAACGCTTCAACATGAAAAGTGCTAAAACTGTTACCACGCCTCTTGCTGGTCATCTAAAGTTGAGAAAACAGATATATACTACTACAAAAGAGGAGAAAGAGGGAATGACCAAAGTTCCTTATTCTTCAGCAGTGGAGAGTTTGATGTATGCAATGGTGTGCACAAGACCTGATATTGCTCATGCAGTTGGTGTTGTTAGCAGATTTCTTGAAAATCCTGGAAAGAACACTAGGAGGCAGTTAAGTGGATACTCAGGTACGTAAGAGATACCATAAAAAACTGCATATGTTTTTAAGGATGTGATCCAATCTTGAAAGGTTATACAGATGTTGATATGGCAGGTGACCTTGATAACAGAAAATCCACTATCGAATATTTGTTTACCTTTTTAGGGAGAGCTATATCGTGACAGTCGAAGTTGCAGAAGTGTGTCACACTCTCTATAACTGAAGCAGAATATATCTCAACTACTTAAGTTGGCAAAGAAATGATATGGATGAAATGATTTCTTCAAGAACTTGGATTGCATCAGAAGCAGTATGTCGTCTATTATGACAGTTAAAGTGAAATATACTTGAGCAAGAACACCATGTATCATGCAGGGACAAATCATATCGATGTGAGATATCACTAGATTCGGAAAAAGATATAGGACAGATCTATGCAGGTCATGAAGATCCCTACTAGTGAAAACCCTTCAGATATGCTGACCAATGTGGTATCAAGAGACAAGTTCGAGCTATGCAAAGAACTTGTCGACATGTACTCAAGCTAGAAACTTAGAGTTACCTCCTTCAAGTGAATGAGTTTGGAGGAGGAGATTGTGGGGGTCTATCTTCATGTGCCAAATTTTGATAAATCTCACAATTTCAAAGGCTGGAAAGATTTGAAAGAAACTGAATATACATGTGCCAATTTACTTGGCTGATTTTTTCAGCTTTCCTTAAAGTCAAATGTTGGTAACCTGTAAAGAAGGAAAAAATGTTTTTCTTCTGTAGCATATTTGAAGGCTATTGCATTTGTCCTCTATAAAAGGGACGGTTATTCTTGATTCTCAAATACACCAAAAACAGAGAGAAAAGAAGAGTGATGCATCACAGAAGGAAATAGTCTGTGAGAAAAAATAGAGAGTGTGAGCGATATTATAGTGAGGTGAGAAAATCAAAAGAGAGTTATTTCTTTTGAGTGTGTAATGGTATTTGAAGTTTTTACTGAGACCTACAAGTGTAAAATCCTTACTATAGTGATATTTGTTGCTCCTCTCAGACCATGATTTTTCTCTTATTTAGGAGGCTTTCCACGTAAAATTCTTGGTGTCATTATTGCTCTTTTATTTCTTGTTGATTAACCGCATTGTTTTGTTCCACTTATATTGCTTTTATTACAGCAAATATTATTCCTGTGGCGGGTTTATTCCCAACAGAATGTACATATTTTTAGTTTTGTTGTTGTTGAATTTTAACACTCCTATTGTATATACCTTCCGATTTTGATACATATGATAATCTATAGTTTAATCTATTGAAACACACAAATATTCATACATATGACGTATTCACCGGACTTCAATTGCAGAAAAAAATCTTAAATACAATCATATATGTAAGTTATAGCATGGCGTAGGATCCCATTCGAAAAAAAAGCTCTCTATCAAGAATTTTTTTCATACCATGACTCGAACTCGAGACATCTAGTTAAGAGAGGAACAACCGCATTCACGCACCACATACTTTTGTGATTTTAATTATCGATATTAATATACAAATGACAAAAATATATAGTGTAGTTTATACACAGGGTAAACAAATTCTATGTACACATAATATTATAAAAAAACAGAGAGAATATATAAAGTCCTCCTAAACTAAGAGTAACTTATTTTAAAAAAGACATTTAAACTTTACGGAAATCCTAGGTGAAAAAGCAAATGGTATATAGGCTAACAAAGTTGTCGAATGTTTCTTAAATTGTATTTAATTTAAATTATATAAGCTAACCATATATAAAAAATTTACACTAAAGTAGTTACAAATTCCACCCATCTTTTGTGCAACTTCAATACTTTGCTTATTTTGGCACGTGCAGAACGTGTGAATCGCACGCTCCGAAGATAAGGTCACAAAACACTTCATCCGTGCCAAGCATATGCTTAGACACGCTTGGCTTCCTTCACACGCGTGAGAAACCTAGCCTTCGCATGCTCGCCGTCTACCACCCTCGATCTCTCCCTCCTCCGCCGGATCTTCGCCGGAAATCCTTCCGGAACACATAAATCTCCTCTCCTCTCCTTCTGGTTCTTTCTGTAGGAAATATCCTTCCTTTACTCTGCTCCGGCCAATTCGCCGGAATATTTATTCTTGTATAGATATGAATCTGGTTTCTCGGCGATAATCGTCGGGTTCGGTGCATGTCTTACAACAACTAGATGCGAAACGAGACCGGTGTAAGTCATCTACGTCTTCTTTTTATGTGAATTTTTTGTTGGAAACGATCTAAAGGATGATTGAATCTAGATAAACAAACAAACAGGAGTGGTCATATAAATGTACCTTTGTTGAAAAAATATATATTAATGGACCTGAATTGAGCAGAATGGATATAGATGAATCTTGTAGCCAAGCCCAATTGAAAAGAAAGTGGTAATATAAGCAGAATTAATGTCTTTATTAGACGGTTCCAAAAATCATGCTTTATTTGTTAGCTCAGATAGTTGAAGTAGATGAATTGTTGGTAGCTTCTAGATGGATTTGGGAAGACTGCACGACATTTTCTTTCATTTTGTGCATGGCATTTAAGTTTTACACACCAAGTAGTGTACCTTTACAGGATCCATAAGTTACTTACCGCTTTCCAAAGAAACTTGTTCAAGCTTATTCTAGACTATCTGCATTTGGTTGTTAGCTAATCTCATGGTGTAAGTATTGTGATATGGTTGTTTATAAAATGTAAAACTTTACGCATATTGACTTGCAATTTGGAAGAGTAAGATTCCTATTTGTTATAAGTTGGCTATTGGTGTATAGATTTTTCTAGTTAAATGGCCAATACCTTAAGTAGTGGTTCCATTCTTCAAGTCTTCTTTGAAATGCCTTTTGTGATCTAAACATATTGATATTTTGCTTTTGAAGTTCTTTTGTTGAAATCAGGGAGCTGAAGGACCAAACTTCAGTAATCATATCAAAAATGTCTTCTGGAATACTTTAGTCCAATTATTATGCTGAAGCATGATAAGTGTAGGCAATGTCATCTATATCTGAGGTTTGAAATGTAGTAAAACTCGAGTAAAAGAAGTGGAAAAAAAAATCTGGAATGGCATCAGAGATGCAGAGATATGATACAAACGAAGATGACGAAGAGATGGGAATGGATGTGAAAGAAGAAGATGATGAGGATGAGGACGATGAAGAGAAGAATGCTGCCATGCATGCAATAGCAGGTTTTGATGGGGTACATGGATCTTGCAGCAGTAATAGGTTTCAACACCATCAGCAATATCAGGAGCAACCAACCCCAGGGGGATCCCGTAGATGTAGGCCATTAGAAGAGAAGGAAAGAACAAAGCTTAGGGAGCGACAGCGAAGAGCTATTACTGCAAAGATCTTGGCTGGACTCCGAAGGCATGGGAACTATAACCTTAGAGTTAGGGCCGATATCAATGATGTAATTGCTGCTTTGGCAAGGGAAGCAGGTTGGGTTGTTCTTCCAGATGGAACCACCTTTCCCTCAATATCACAACCACAGGTAACTCTCCTCCACCATTTTAAGCAATGTTCTTGTCTTTTTTTCCCGATAACAAAGTTCACATATAGTCTCACCGTTTTTAAATGAGGCAAGATGAAAGATCATCGATTTGGAGGATTTTTGTCTACTGATACTTATGCATCAATCTTGTTTTGTTTCTAGTAGATCTTAAGAAAACCCAATTGTGGTGTTGTTTTTCAAATATCTACAGGGCACAGGTACTGCTGGTGGAACACCCACCACAATGGTGACTTCATCATCTTCACATATACCTACACAACATACTCCACCTGGTTCGTTGAAAGGTGTGCCTTCTGGGTTTCAGAACACAGACGATCAGAGTGCCTGTCAAATGAAAAGTGTTTTTGTACCTACTTCATCCCCTTATGATTCATCATCCACTGCGCGATCACAAACTTCAGCCATGGTGGCAGATGGACTAGACACACAAAATGACCCATTTCTTGTGGGGTCTGTGGATTCAATCGACAAGCAGGTGAAATGGGTATCTTCAATCTGTTGTAAAACATGTAAATTAGTACAAACACATTTTCACTTTGCCAATTCATTTGTGTGTAAATCTGTTGAAGTGTCAAAGCAAGAAAAAAATACTTTTACAATCCTGTATATATGGTGTATCATATGTGTGAAGTTGACATTTTTGTTTGAATACCTTTTCAAACCATAGTTTTGCTGTTTCAATGGACCTGTAAGAGCATTTGATAATGCTACTGTTTCTGAAATACTTTGTTAGGTTGTTGACATGCACACAAAACTACAGGAGCGTGATTTTGCTGGGACACCCTACATTCCTGTTTATGTTATGCTACCTGTGAGGCTTCTGAACTTAGACCTTGTTAATTCTTCCTTGTTCTTCCCATTTCTCAATCTCCTTTATCTTTTCTCCATTTCCCTAGCAACTGGATCCTTTTGACATGGAATTTGTGTCTTCATTCTACTTCCATTCTTATTAAAACTTTAGAAGTCAAGGGCTGTTGTTTTACAGCTTTCCGCAAGTCATATGTGGATAACCTGATGCTTTTTTGCATGTTGTTATATTGGCAGTTAGGAGTTATTAATATGAAGTCTGAGCTTGTTGATGCGGATGGTCTAGTGAAGCAGTTGAGAGTGCTAAAGTCAATAAATGTCGATGGTATGATGGTGGATTGCTGGTGGGGCATAGTAGAGGCAAATGCTCCGCAGGATTATAACTGGAATGGATATAAAAGGCTTTTTCAAGTTGTGAGGGAGCATAAACTCAAAATAAAGGTGAGATTGACATGCGTTTTGTTGTGACTCCATTTTTCTACCACTTCATCTAATTCTTTTACGTGAATGAATGCAATATTGGGGAAAGAGGATGGTTTTTTTACTATCAACTGTTAAAGATAAGTACTTAATTCGTAAACAAAATGTTCATTTGGGACTTGTGATTGTCCCTATAGTTATTGCATCAATTTAGATTGCAATGTTTTGAGGTTTTAACTGTAATCAGGTTGTGATGTCTTTCCATGAATGTGGAGGTAACATTGGTGATGATGTTTGCATTCCACTGCCTCACTGGGTATCCGAAATCGGTCGAAGCAATCCTGATATATATTTTACAGACAGAGCAGGACGACGGAACCCTGAATGTCTCTCATGGGGAATAGACAAAGAACGAGTTTTGAGAGGCCGCACCGCTGTAGAGGTATGTTATGTGACCTCGGTCAGACTGCATGTACTCTTATGATTATGACCTAGTGCTGTAATGATAACAGGAATATTTGTGTAGTGAATGTCTTCTAGTTATTTTGAGGTTAAGAGATCATTTCCCATCTTTCTTTCTTCTTTTCTGATTGAGGATGGGGTTGAAGAAGAAAAACAACCTCTATTGACCACAAAAACTTCCAAGTTCGCAGACGATCAAATGTGCCAGAGAAGTGAAATATTCTGAGTAGTTGATATATTTTTCATGTTGAAAGCCTTACTGACCACTAACGCTGGCACAATATGTAGTGTTTTTTTGGGTAAGTAATGACAATTTTGGACAAGAGAGGGTTGCTCAAGTGGTAAACATCCTCCACCTCAAACCTTGAGGTTGTGGGTTCGAGTCACCTAGGGAGCAAAGTGGGGGAGATCCTAAGAAGGGGTTGAAAAAAAGTAATGGCAATTTTGTTATCTAGCAAAAAAAAGATTCAGAGTTGTGTATAATTAGTGGTTGTAATGATTCTATACCATTATTAAAAAAAATTAGTGATTGTAATGAACAGGATATCTAACATGGGTTAAGTGATCGCCCAATGTGTTTTTGCCATTTTAACTTGTATATTTTGGAGATTCTCTGTTGTTATCAGTATATGTTATGCTTAGCAGCAATAATTGATTGGGAGTTACTGTTGCTAAATTGTCAAGGGGTTACTCCAGAAAAATAAAAATCACAGCAATTGAAATAGTGGTATTTTCTTTATAGAAGAGATTTGCTTTCCGTGCTGTACTCTGTGTATTGGAAAGGCGACAAGGGTCTTCCTCAAGTGATGCGCCAATTAATTCTAAAAACTTAAAATATTTAATTGCATATATAAATAACCAAAATCTCAATAGCAATAACATATTAGCAAATATTTCAATTCAAAAACTAAAAGTAGATAGTAGATACTAAAGATAATTCATATTAATTAGATTCCATTGAAATTGTTGTTTCTGGGCAAATAATTACTATATTAATTAGTATATAACTAAATTGAATTAGGCAGAAATAAAAATAGAAGGACTAGATTTTTTTTTTAAAAAGGGCAGACTGCAGAAAATAGAAAACAGAGTATTAAAAACAGAGGAATGAGAAGCTGTGCACAGTGGCATACCGGTTAAGAGTCGCGAAAGAAGAGCAGAAGAAGAAAAAAGTGCTGACTGTCGCGAAGCAGAGGAGAAAGAAGAAGAAGAAGAAGAGAGAAGAAGAAAAAAGTGCTGACTGTCGCGAAGCAGAGGAGAAAGAAGAAGAAGAGAGAAGAAGAACATAGAAGGCGTACTTGAAGTCTGAAGAGAAGTCGTTGAAGTCTGAACTTTGGAGAAGAAAGTTTCGGTTTGTGGATTTGTGCAAATAAACCCTAATATTACCTTTTAACCACTCGCCTAGTCGCCTTTGCGAGATCGCCTCGCCTTGCTAGTAATAGGCGACAAGGCCTCGCCTCTCGCCAAAGACGATAAGGCGAGCGCCTTTCACCACACTGGATGTACTCATCATATTAATTTTGCTTGTAAGAGGTTTTACAATTCACAGAAATCCAATTTTATTCTTTATGTGACTACCTTTGTCAAAGATTTTATCATACCCAGATACTCGTGAAAAAAGATAATAGTGATATCTTACCTAGATATATATCTTTTTGACTAATGTAGGTCTACTTTGATTATATGAGAAGCTTTCGAGTTGAATTTGATGAGTTCTTTGAGGATGGTATTATTTCCATGGTTGAAGTTGGACTAGGACCATGTGGGGAGCTAAGATATCCCTCTAATCCTGTAAAGCATGGCTGGAGGTATCCTGGAGTTGGTGAATTCCAGGTAATTTCTTTTTAATTCTCTTTGAAGTTGTGGTTAGTAGTTGACATATCTTAGATTTGTATGAATGGCATGCAAAAGAATTTGATTGTCAAATCTTTCTCTGTTTATACGTCACTATATTCCTGCCTGAGGTCAGACTTGAAAAGCAAAGGTTTGTCTAAGTAATCTATATTAGGGTCTCTGTCAAAAAGTAGAGCCAAAGATGTATTACAGTCACATGTGTGTGACCATTTATGGCATCAATATGACTTTCTTGTCTCCCATAGTTTTTTTTTTTTTTTTTTGACAATTGATTCTTGTCTCCCATAGTGTTATGACCAGTATCTGCTGAAAAACCTGCGGAATGCGGCTGAAGCAAGAGGACACTCATTCTGGGCACGAGGACCCGATAATGCTGGTTCTTACAATTCACGGCCACAAGAGACTGGATTTTTTTGTGACGGGGGTGATTATGATGGGTATTATGGTAGGTTTTTCCTGAATTGGTACTCTCAAGTTCTGATTGACCATGCAGATCGCGTGCTTTCTTTGGCCAAGTTAGCTTTTGATGGGACATGCATTGCTGCAAAGGTTAGTCATCTTTAAGGAAATGATTTTAATTTATGATACATTACCAGTTGCTATATTCTTCTCACTACAAAAAACAATGGCAATTTTGATTGTTGCTATAATATGACAACAATTCCTTTTCTTCTGTCTATAAGTGATTTCCTTTAATTTTCATTTTAATACCAATAACAACATACCCAGTGAAATCCCACTTCATTTTTATACCATTTACTTCTTATTTTCTTTATCCAAAAAATTCTCCTTACGCTGATTTAAATAAACAGGGACTGTTCATAACGTGTTTTGAGCTTTCCTGTAACTGTCCTTATGCACATCAGAGAACTGTTTCGTTTGCGTTGACGTTCTTTTCAGTAACAAAAAGATCTTTTCTTAACAAATTTCAAGAAGCTTGAATCAAGGGACAGATGTACATGACCTCATAAGAAAAGAATGAAAAAACGATGTTTTTTAACCAAATTATAGTGGAACAGCCAGCAGTCAAGTTCAACTAACAATGTACTATTAGAGGCAATTTAGCTCTTACCATTACTTGAAAACTGAAAAGGAGGAGTAACCTACTTCTGTACTGTCATGTTCACATTGCCGGGACCTTATTTATTCTCTCTCCATCTGTCCTCTTGCCCAACCTTGGTAACCTTTGCCTATGGAAAGCAATTTGGTAGTTAGAACTGAGAAATGACTCAGGGGTGGCAATCCACCAAGCCATTGCAAACTAACTTGCATTATTTACCAAGCAGGGTTTCCATAAAACTTATCCTTAAAATGATGATATGAACAACTACTTCTAAGCGATTAAAGAATTCCAAGACCTGATTCTACCTCCTGGACTTCGGAGTGTAAAGTTTACAGCTTTACACTTTGAAGGTTCCACCTATGATCAGATTGATGAATATGGAAAATTTATATAGCTGACCCAGCTAGTTCGGAATTGAGGCATAGTTGATTAATTCACTGGTCCAAAAGCCACTAATGACTTTAGGGTTTTCCGTATGCACAGCTGTAGTCTCAGACTGACCAAAACATTTAAGGAACAAACGTTGGTCGCAAATCCAGACTAGTTCTGCACTTCCGTTTCCAAGGCCATAGTGGAGAACAAAATGTTTTCTGCACAAAATAGCATTAGTCTGTTATGAAAAAGTGAAAACCTTAAAAACTAGTTTATAGCTTTATGGATATTTTCTCAAATGACAAGCCCAACTCATATCTGATAAAATCAAAAAACAATACCAATTTTCTCAGATTCAAACCCATACACTCAGAAGAGTTGTTTTCCTTAAAAATAGTTTAGAGCTTTAATGGTATTCTTGCAGATGACAAGCCCAACATTAACTCTCCAAAAAATAATAATCTCAAATTCAAATCCAAACACTCAGAAAAAAATTCCATAAAAGAGAACTGTTGTAAGTACGTTTTTTTTTCCCTTCTGGAGGTTCTATTGGCTGACTTTCCGATACTGTTCCGTGTTCTAGGTCTCACAAATCTGTTTTTGTTAAATGTAATCATTCAGGTTTTCTTGCAAATTACCCATTTTGTTGAAATTCATGCACTTGAAATGGAAAGTAGATTATCCTTGCTTTGTCTTTTATTTGAAGTTTGCTAGAAGCAAAGAGGGTTTTTTTATTTTAGGTATAGTTGATCCAATTTCTACCATATTTTAAATCTAAGCAGCTATCAGGAATTCATTGGTGGTATAAGACAGCTAGCCATGCTGCTGAATTAACAGCTGGTTTTTATAACCCGAGCAATCGAGATGGTTATGTTGTGATTGCTGCAATGCTGAAGAAGCATGGAGCTGCATTGAACTTCAAGTGTGCTGAAATGAGGATGTTAGAGGAGGCAGTGGACTTCTGTGAGGCTCTAGGTGATCCTGAAGGATTAGCCTGGCAAGTAAGCTTCGAGCACTAAAGCTTGAGTTTCACCTCTGCTGAAGGATAAATGTCTACTAAATAGACAATTTCCTATCCCTACTTGCATAGTTGAACCATTATGTTAACTGCATCTTAAGTTATTTTGCCTTTGAACATCTCATAACAGGTGCTGCATGCGGCTTGGGATGTTTCTCTGCCAGTTTGCAGTGAAAATGCACTTCTGTGTCATGATAGAGGAGGCTACAATTGTTTACTGGAAAAAGCGAAACCCCTGAATGATCCGGATGGGAAACATATTTTTGCTTTTACCTACCTTAGGCTCAGTCCCCTTCTCATGGACGGACAGAACTACATGGAATTTGAACGATTTGTTAAGCGAATGCATGGTAAAGAATTTGAAGTCTTTCAACTCTTCAATCAATTATTTGGTTAGATTTTTGGTAGACTAGTTTGCGATTAAATTGGGTAGAATTAGTTGGATCAATACTCGAGAGTTCAATACATCTCTACAAAACCTTAATATCAGTATGAATTGGACTTAGGATCGGTGCTATTGTGAATATTCATCACATCACTAGTGTTGTCTTGCAAGATGATAATTGATAACTAGTTAACCGGGGGAGATGCTAGTTGAAATCATGGCTGATGGACATCATATCGATAAGTCAGCTCATTGCCTTCATCGTCTAAGATTCTTCCAGTGAATAAATTGATTATAAAGCATGTTATTTAATCTCAGTTAGTGCAAATAAATTGTGTCTTAATGAAGGTCATTATTCAGCCAGCTATTTATTGACCCATCATCCTCAAGATCATCTCATATACACAATTATGGTGACTTTGTGGTTGGTTCTTGTCTGTTTTGCAGGGGAAGCAGTCCTTGAGTTCCCATCGTAGTTTGGGAGAGCAAGCAATCTTCAAAATGTGCATAAGTTTCATCTTCCTTTGGGAAAGCAGGATTATATTTATTTTTATAGTATAATGCAAGTCTAATTCAGGAGAGCAGGCAATCTTCAGCTTGTGCACATGTGGGGTTATATTTCTTGAGTACAGTGTAAGGATACACTTCTGAAGGAAAAATGATGAAGCCGCAGTGCTATCTGTGTATCCTCTGGTCAGTGTTGTAGCACAACGTGACCTAAGATATATTATTCGTGTTGAAGATGATCACATACCGTCTTGTAGAAAGCAAAACTAGCTTAAGTTGCTGAAAGGATGGATTACTAGTAAGAAGTAATGAAGAAGACTGGATCTTAAAACAGTGATGTACTTGTCATATAGATTATTCAATCCGATTGCAAGGTGTAGGAATTATGTTACATGTGCCTTCAGCTCAATAATCTTTGGAACTGCAAAATATGTTATGCAATTTTACAGTCAATTTGCATGTCTAAAACAAAATAGCAGAAAGGAAATGAGTACCAATAATCATCATGCAGTGGCAAGTTATTTTCAAGATGAATTGGCAATTAGGGCCTGAATGTTGGCCAGCATCTCTTACCATGGCATCTATATATTAATCAGTAGCCTTTTTGTTAACCTGATAGGTGTGCTATTACTTTCAAGGTGAATTGACAATTAAAAGTTTAAATATTATCCAGCAACTGTGTTCCAAGATAATATGCTAACACCAACTACCTGGTGAAAGTATACCAGATGAAAAGGAACAATTACTAACATCTGTCAACTGTGTAATCGAGACGGCGAGACCTGAACTTCCATTCATTTATATTACTGTAACTGAATGTTTGGGCACCCAAAATTTTGTCCCTCTGAGCTAATAACTGTTGTGATCAGGGAACATGCTATCCTTTAGTAATTATGCCAACTAGTGAACTAACAAGAAATTTTTTTGCCTGTTCTCTACTAAAAGCCATCCTACTAACCTATACAGGGGCATTAAATATATTCCAAGACACCCTAAAGAAAAAAAATGTGTATGACACTGACCAATGTATGACTTCTTCAACCCAGTTCACCCTCACTCATCTGTCTAAAAAAAGACGCCCTGCTAACTCATCCCAGCTTTCTCTCCTTTTTCGGGAAATGGTGAGAGAGGACTCCCCCGGTTTTCCAAAATCCGGTCCTTCCTCTATGTTGCGGAAAGTTCCATATGCAGAAGGAGAATATGCTTGGGGCACATCCAGTGCTACTGCCCTTTGCAAAGCAGCCTTGTGTTCCTCCATGTGCTCCTTAGCGAGAGAGTCCCGTCTCTCCATTCTCTGCTGCTCGGGGATATTCATAGAATCTGTACTCTGATGCCTCTCCAACATCAACTGTGTATAAAGAAAATGGAAACAATTTCATGAATAACAATATGAATGTTAGCTTTAACTAATCATTTTCCAAATAGAGTTTCTCACATTTAAACAAATCTGACGGGACAAGAATTTGTTATTCAGATGCAGTAGGCAGAGATTCCTCCTCAGGCTAATAAAGCTATATTTACACATCAAATTTAGTATGCATTTACCAAGACATCTACCACAACAACGACTCTGAGCCCACACCATGATTTCTAAACCAAAAAAATCTAAATGCACAAGGATCCACTTTCTGAACTGATTTTACCAATGTAATTTTTCCTAACAAGGTCCTCTAACAAATCAAACTTCCTAATGCCAAAAAATCTTAAGCATTTTTTAACTTTGCACCAACAGCAAGAATCCTACTAAAGAATGGAGCTGTGGAGAACTTACATCAATTGTTCTTTGTGATTCTGTCAGTATCCGAAGAATGGCATGATCAGATGTCATGTTGCATGAAAGAACTATGTGCTCAAACCGTCCATCAACAGGTATAGCAGTCCTCACAATGGGTTTAATATTAGCAGAGCTGCAGCAGAGGCAAAGAGAAGAGAAGAAAAAGTTTATGCATCAGCACATTCCTGGTGAAAAGGTTCAAAGACTTGCATTTATGCACCTAAATCATTGCTTCGAAATGGTAAAAAAGAAGTTAGGTAATAAGATCTCTCTCTTTTCATAGCATACTACAGGAAGCTAGTTGGGATTAAGGCTTAGTTATTGAAACATCTGTATTTGAGAAAAAGAATGTACACAAGTAATTAAAGGGAAGGAATTTTGGCGCCACTTTATGATAATGAAACCAACCAGCAAAAAGCATTAACACTGCAAAGACCAATGCCCTTCAGAGAGAAGAACCCCTCCCTGCGGACTGCTAGTTATTGCTCTTCAACTTGGCTCCACCAAGTAAAAATTTTGTAGCCAAGCTAGGTCCTTAAATGGTACCAAAATTCTAATGTATACTAGTGAAAAGCTAGCACATGAAATCCTGCCAAAGTTTTACCATTTTATTTTACGAATCTGTATGTGGAAATGGAATTTCATATACCTGAAGGGCTTCCTGACAATAATATGATAAAGACGACCTGGAGCATAAAGGCGTCTTGGATCTTTTAGCATCTTCTCCTCCATGGTGAATGTATCCTTTAGGCACATTATGCACATCAAGCATGGGAAACTATAGAAAAACAACACTTGTCAGCTTATGGGTCTGTCATACTAGTCTCTTGGTATCATGAACGTATGACCTGATACAATGATGAACCAAATATTCAAGTATCAAAAAATGAAGAAAAAAGACGTGGTATTACTCATTCTTCCTAACAGTGATAATAATTCCATTCATTAAGCTTCCCACTATAAGTTAACAAGAAATTTCGGGCTTCCTATAGTAAAGGAAGTATATTTGATTTACTAGGGAATGCCTGTTTGTACAAGTGGCAAACATCAAATTGGCAAGAAATTCTTATTTTGCTGTAAGCAAGCAAAGCTTTTGTCTTAGACTGTCATTGATTTTATCACGCATTCGATCTTTAAATTTTCTCCATTTTGTGATCACAGAGTGATACTACAAAGGACCTTCACCTCCAATCAAGAGCTTGGGGGTTCTAGCAGCTGGGCAATCAAAATTTATGGTGCGGGTTTCCCCATATCCAATAAAAGGTGAATAGGTGACGGTGACACCAAAAAGATAACGAGCAATGGACAGAGTCGCATTATAAGATCGGAAAATTGAAATTGTATAGCATCTCTCAATATTCAAAGTTTCATATCTAAAGCGAGTTTTCAAGAAACTGCTCGAGTTTTAGCAAAAGCGGCTCTCAGGACTTGTCTAGGCAAAATTTTGGAAATGATACCTTAATTCTCATTTCTTCCAGCTAATTTATCGCCTATGATTTCACGTTTCTGTGAAATCATGTATTGGTTGAGATATATCCATTTTTTAATAAAAAATCAAAAACAAAGAATCTCGTAAATTTATTCACCTGACCAAGAAACAAAGAAGTTTGACCCTTTTTTATGAGCTTGGTCTTACTTCACCGTCAAGAAAGGAAAGAAGACTTTCAACTCGAAGTTTAACACAGACGTAGCTCCCTTCTTTTTTGGTAATATTCAAACTTGAATCTTTTGTTTTCTAATTTAAATAATGTAAAAATGGAATGTTAGTAGACGAGGGGGCTATCCATCATTTGAGTCTCCAACAATTATTCCAATAATTACATATCCGATTTGGTCTATGGCACTTGAACTAAGCTATTAATTACTCAATGTAACTATTGTATTTTGATTCCGCATATTTACTTTAAATCACATACAACATAGACATCAAAGGTCATGCTAAAAGAAGAGAAGACCTGCAATCTTTTACCAGAGAAGTGACTTGAAAGCATGTTCCAGTGCTACAGTGGTCCGAGGTAAGAAATCATCCTGATTGGTCCATGGCAAAGATGTGTCAAAATGTGACAATAAATTCTAGACGAACAGGTATATCTTGGGAATAGAGCATCCAACAAGAAAAGAAATATGCATGAGATATTAGACCTAATTGATTATCAAAAAAGGTATCTTCCTAAATTGTGAATCAGACCTACCTTTTCTAGTAGGAATTGCTTCCCAAAAACAGAATGTAATGTCTACCTTCCTTCATATGTTTGGTGTATGTGTAGCTCTACACCAATCCATAGATTTTACTTCAAAATAACAGTTCAATTCCTTCAAACTAACAACATTTGATTCACTAATTGTAGGGAGCAACTATCTTCTCAGAAATTATAAGTGTCACTTTGTCCCACAACAGCAAGGATAAGACACACTACTTACTAAAATATAAGCACCATTCAAATGCTTCTCGTGTTACATCTGTCTGAAGAGAAACAGCTTATGTGACGATAAAATATATCATAACGACGGATACATAACATTGCACGTCAAATATGAAGCATTACTTCCAAAAGATAAACTATGTGCCACTTAGGATCAAATTTAAGTAAAGAAAAAAAGAACTTCCCTTATGGAACGTTCTTTGGTAGAATGATTACATAGTCTCATATCAAAAAAAGAAAAACATCATCGACCTTGCATATCTGGTTGGCCTTTTTGTTAAGATAAGTCCAATAGTACAAGTCAAATCAAAGAAGATGTGTATCAGACAACAAAGAGAACCTACATGCTTACCTGAAGTACAACAGAGTTTATGATGTCCGCATATCTCACAGCCAAATTTAGCGAGACACACCTTGTAGGAGCAATCGCAAAGCACCTGATCCTTTTTCTGTCTAAGAACCCCAACTTTTCTCTGTTCTTCACAGTCAACATCGTCAACAGCGTTACCACCCCTGCCCCTAAAGAATGCCCAGCAAATGTCAAGGTATAATCTGGATACCTCTCCACCAATTCCCTTAAAAGTTGTGATTCAGCTTCCCAAACCGATTCAGCTGCCTTCAGTAGACCATTATGAACATACCCCCCATCAAATTCTGCTTGCCCAAGTTTATCATCAAGTAGGACCAAAAAATCACTATCTTTAGCCATATTAAGACCCCTAATTGCTACAACTATATCAGCATTCTGATGATCAACATAAATTAAATAAGGAGACACCTTCCCTTGAGTATCTTCATGACTTTTCTTTACAATAACCCAATCTGGATCAATGCCATATCCACCAGGTGGAGTCGATATGGGATTTCTAATATCGTCCTCATATACCGCCATAATATATCGACAGAACCTTGGCACGGGCTCAAACTCACTGGCAATTGCAAGTCCCCAATTCTCACTTTCACGGCCAGCAGTATAAAGGAACTTCTTCCACACCCAACGTACACAAGCTAAGCAGTATACACATTCAACAACTGGAACACAACAGGCAACTGACATTGGCTCTACCACACAGTCATCTTCTACCAATTCAAGAATGACAATTATTTTCAAGAAAACGAAAGACAAAATCGATTCAACAAATGGGTCATATCTCAATCAAGCAACAATATTGCTGAAGTTCAAATAATGGGGTACCAATATTCTCTGTCTAGAGCAGATATCAAAGGTTTTGTTAAGCAGTTGAGCTAACTCAGTGATAAAGATTGGATCTTTATTAGTGAAATAAGAGAAAGAGGACATTAAATTAACAACTACAACAACTGAACAAACAACAGCTGTAATCATCAATAGAGACTTCAAGAATGGAACTTGAAAAAAAAAAGGGAGAAAAAGGGGTTGCTTTTAAAACATGAAAAGAGAGAAATCACTGAAAATTGAAGGGAATAATGGGAGAAAAGCAGTAACACACCTGCAACTACTCGTCAAACACACCATTTTTTTTGTGGGGTCCCTTACAATTGAGTGAAAGAATATTTTGGGATTATGCCAAGATCCTCTCTCTAATGATACTGTTTAATTACAACTAATACTAGTACTTTTTTAATGGTTTTTGCAAGAAAGATTACATATGATGATGGTTGATGGCCTCTGCTTCGTTGTGATTTGTGTGGAGAAAACAGTTTGTGTAAATTCTCTCAGGTTGGTAGAAGTTTCCTGTGAAGTGTGATGAGGGAAAAAAAGATAGTTTCTTGTGAATTATTGCCATTTTTTAACTTTTGTCATACTTCTACTTTTGTATCCTAGCAAACGTCTCTTTACTAATTTCGATACAACTCTGCTTCTTCTTTTTTTTCCAATCTTTTTGGTAATATTAAGTACTTCATTTAGTCGGGGGCGGAGCTGCGCCATATGTAGATAAACATTTTTTATTTTCCCATTTGTGTATCAGGTGAGAAATCAAAAAATATTAAGTACTTTTTTCTTTACTTGTCATAATTGCTAAATATAATTCATTCAATTTTTTTGTAAATATGATGAAAAGTAGAGTAGTATAATATATAAATGAGTTTTTTAATTTAGTTTCAGTTGATATTTATATTTTTGATATAACATAATAGACACTTAAGTTATCATAAAGTTGAAAAGGTAAACGCAGGTGTCTTGCATGATAAATCGTGTGAGATGCTTGTGTCCTATGTGGTAAATCACAATAGTATTACGATATGAAAATATTTTTTTTGTTGACTAATTCATTTAATGGTTCTCCTATAATATAGTGTTATCGTTTATAGAAAAAATCATCATTTTGTTTAAAAGTAGAATTTGTAAATTAAAAAAAAAAAAAAAAAAGGGGGGGGGGG
>JAJONR010003369.1:0-70724 GCA_029582245.1 Solanum etuberosum | reverse complement strand
CCGATTGTTCAAGTCCATACAAGGAGACCAACTTCCCATCCCTTTTTTGATGTGGGACTTCTTAACACTCCCCCGCACGCCCAAGCCTCGTTAACTGGAGCGTGGACAAATAAGGGGGACCAATATCGGTGAAGAAAGAATTGGGATGGGCTTGACTCTGATACCATGTAAAGATGGATCTTGGGCCTAACTCAACCCCAAAAGCTAACTCATGAGGGGAGGATTGTCCAAGTCCATATAAGGAGACCAATTTTCCATCCCTTTTCCGATGTGGGACTTCTTAACAATGCTCAAATATGCCATCAAACTTTGACAAAAGGATCATCTATGCCATTCGATAAAAGTTTGGCTCATCTATGCCATTTCTATTTGAGAAAAGGCTTATCCATGCCATTATTTGTTAACTGAAAAGGCATAAATGAGCCAAACTTTTAACGGATGGCATAGATGAGCTTTCGTCAAAGTTCGATGGTATATTTGAGCTTTTTCCCTAAAAAAATTTGAAGATGCTTTTCGATAAACTCTACTTGAGAAGTAAAGAACTTCCATCTAATAGCTCGACACATCTGCTATGGCAGAAGCCTTTTCGTTTCATTGACCTGGAACTGTGTGCTAATTCGGTGTGATTGATCTTTATTATCAACATTATTTAAGTAATTGGTGAGAGTATGGTTGTGTTAGTATTTATATGGTCACTATTTCCTTTTCTTGTCTGATGGTACAAGCTCAATATAGATGGAAGTACAAGATTTCAGTTGCATATTTGTTCTTTTCTAATTTCAAAATTTACCTGTTTCTTCTTAGCAATATAGAACGGCTTAGAAGCATCTTATTCTCTATCCTTATCTCGTGATATTGAAACGGTAAGGGCTGCTGGACAGACAGCTCTTAACTGCTTTATATGAATTAAGCTCCAGTTAGTAGTTTGTGGTCGCAATTTCTGTTCATTAATGGAAAGAATTGACTGTTCATATGGCATTTCTATTTGTCTTTCTCTTCAGTTTTGGGGAGAATCTGTCTGTGGAAGATATTTTTGAAAACTATTGCATGGTTGGATTTAATGTTGTCCTTTGAAGTATTTGGTGGATTGTATTGTGTTTTTGAAACCAAATAATTTCTTTTGGTTACCTGAGTTCGAACTGGTTTTTGCTCAAGTCCAAACAAAGGTAGATTCTGCTTTGAACCTGTTATCAAGGAACAACTTGAAATGCGTTGGGTAGAAGTTTCTAACCCTGGCCAAGGACTAATGGTTTGAATATGTTATGGTTACGGGATAGTTAAGATGTGATAGAGAAAAAATCAGAACAGTTTTATTGATGATGTTGATGCTATCTGAGGTCCATGGAACAGGATTTTTGATGCTCTAAGTTGTGCAAGAGAAATTTGTGTTAGCACTGGATACAAAGTATAATTTAAATAAGCTCCGACTTCAAAATGGAAATTGAGGCTTGGAAAAAGGAGTCAAATTGTTGTGCTTGTAATACGATCACTTGCGATTCTAACAATTCCTTGGTTTATTATTCAATCACAACTGGCTTCAAATCCCTAATATCAAGAAGTCCTTTTCGCTGATGAAATTTAGAATCAAATTCTCTCAGTAGGATTGTTAAAAGAGTAGTACCTGGTGATTGATTTTGGCGCACCAAATTGGACCAACTCAATTGAAAAAAACAAAACACAAATGAAAGCTAGATTTAAGCTAGTAAACCCCGAATTCATTTCATGACCTTCAGATTGTTATCTTTCTGTTTTGACTTTTATGCCTGTATTATAGTGAACTACTATATGATAAAAGTGTGCTACAAAAAAGAAAACAAATGTTAGAAATTCAACTTCAAGAGACAAATTAAAGAAACATGGACTGAAGTAAGTTTTAAATGTGATTGTTGTATGCTGATGATTTACTTAAAAAATTCTATGTTTGCTATCAGTGGAAAGAAATTCTATGTTTGCTATCTAATAATGTTAAAGTCTGGATTTCCAAGAGACATTTAATAAAATATGCTATAATAGTTAAGTTCCTGGTTTTCGGTGTTATTTTCCAAGGTTTGTCAATGTGCAGTAAGTACGGGGTGAAGAACTTTTGGCGCCATTTTTGCTACAACTTAATTTAAAAGAAAGAAAAGAAAAACAAAAGCTAGATTTGAACTGGTAAACCCAAAACTCATTAATTTTCCCCTAGAGCTGCACTATCTTCAGTTTTTTCATTTTATTTTCCTACTTTTAAGTGTGTGTATAGTGAACTAGAATCTGATAAATGCATATGATAAAAACTAATTTTCGAATAACCAAGTAAAGGATTCATGCTTTAACTATTATCTTTGTATTATGAGTTACTTAAATGAATTAGTGCCTGTTTGGGCAAGCTTCTTGGAGGCCAAAAGCACTTGTTTTGAAATTTGAAGCGTTCGGCCAATAAGTAAAAGTGCTTTTAAGTAGCAGCAAAATCAGTTTTTCTGTTGTTGGGAACATGCTAAAATTTCTGCTCCTTGAAAAAGGTGGAAGTAGAAAAATATTTTTTTTTTCAAACAAAAATATCCCCATAAATACATACTTATCAAGCATATCCCCTCATTAAGTTATTACTATTTTATTATAGAACAACCATTTCCTTCTTTTAAAAATAGAAGAAAATAATGACTAGTTTTAGAATATCCCATTTCCTTTTGACTCTTAATATAGTATCCATGCATTTCATGTAAGAGTTTTTTTGTCTTTTATTTATCTGGTTTGTTAAAAAAGAGTAATATTATTAATTACTAATACGCTTCATATATCGTAGTGAATTTTTGTTGTGTGAATGATTTTACTTATATTTGTGGTAAATTCCCCATATATGGTGATTTAATTTGAGGAATGATTATTTAATATATAATTGCTTGATGTTTCTTGGTATATTCAAATTATCATGTTAATATTATACTAATATTTAATATTTTCATTGATTATCTATATGTACTATATTGATTGAAAATTTTAATGTCTTCTTATTTTACTTAAATAACAGTACCCGCTTTATCAAAGTCTTTCATCATAAATACTTAAAATAATTTTTCTCTATAGAATAATCTTAATCATAAACGTGCATTGATATTTGTCCCTTTTCGTAGTTTGACACTCAAAAGCATTTTCTTTTAGAAAGATTAACCTTACATAATTTGCTTATCAAATACCAAAAAAACACTTTTAAAATGAACTAGTCAAACGCAAATTGCTTTTCTTGAAGTACTCTTTTGGGGAAGCTATTTTAAAGAAAATGCTTCTCAAAATAAACAATTTTTAGCAGCTTGGTCAAACAGTCTCTCTATGTGTGCCATCTAACAATTTTAGCATTGATTTGGAGGTGGCATCTAATTATGCATGCTGTCTTAATAGATCTATTGACTTATGTTCCGCAAGTCTAAGTTGTGCGGACACTTCAATTTTGGCCACACTCGTGTCGGATCTCCAAAAATACACTACTTTTGGAGAATCCGATACGAACCCGTTGACATTTTTGAAGAGTCCGTGCAAAATCTGTCGTAGGTTTGTCATGCTATTTTTCATCTTTTGGTACACACATTAGGTCCATTGAAGAACTTATATATAAGTGTGTGCATGCGTGTGTACACATATATGAAATTGATACTTGTATACATGTGTGTGTATAAATCTTTCTTGTTTTAGGCAGTTAGTACAATATTTTTAAGAGATCTTGTGCATGGTGAGCAGTGTTATCAAAGGCACTTTTAAGCCTTGAAGCAAGGCTTAAAACGCGTGGAGCGCTTCACCTTGCTTAATGTGCACTTCAGTGTTGTCATCAAGACTCTAAGACACTTTTCCTTCTGAATGAACATTTCCTGAAGATGTGACGCTAAACCATTGATATTTTGCTTTATTGTAAAACAATCAATTTCTTTGCCTATATATTTTATATTCATGCTTATAATTATTAGTCTTGATTTTATATATATAACACCCGAAGGGTGTGACCTAGTGGTCAATGAAGTGGTTGAGAATATTGAGGTCTCAGGTTCACAACTCAGTGGAGACAAAAAACACTAGGTGATTCTTCTTATCTGTCCTGGCTTTGGTGGACAGAGTTACTTGGTACTCGTTGCTAGTTGGAGGTGGTAGATATCCCCTCGGATTAGTCGAGGTGCGCGATAGCTGGTCCATACATCACGGTCATCAAAAATGAAGAAATAATTAAATAATATTTCTATATATATGTTTTCTCCATTTACGTTTTTTCTCAATAAAGCCCACACTTTATTTATGCTTTGCGCTTAAAGCACCAATGAACTTTAGAGCTTTTTTGCACTTTTGATAACACTGACGGTGAGGGGATCAGGTTTTCTACTTTAGGATGTCTCTTTGAAGCAGTTCTCAATTTATTGCGTTTGATTGTACTTCTGTGGCATCTAGTTATTTTAGAATTTAGAATATATTTTTTATGTTAGCCGGATGTTGTTTTAGCTTTTGAGTGTTGATGTTGCATATAAGGTAAGGGCTATTGAATCATTTCTGATTTGCCTTTTGTTGTTTTGATATGCTGTACAGGTTAGTCAACTTGGTGCTGCAGCTCAAAAGTACCAGGCCGCCACCCAAAATGCCTCATCTAGTGCGTCTGTTTCTGAGTTGCAGAATAATTGCAATATGTAAGTCCAGATACTTACATTATGGGGTTTATTCTAAGTATTGGGTTGGCAATGTTCCATAACATTATTTGATGGTTTTGTTGCCTTACAATTTCTATTTAGCATATCTAACCCTCATTTTTAAGAGGTTAGCAATAGACTAACTTTGTTTAATGGTCGTCGTTGCCTAGCAATTTCTATTTTGGATATCTAACCCTTTTTATTAAGAGGTTAGCTGTGCCCAATTATTAGATCGCCGTCATTAGTGGGCAGTGATGATGAGATGGGATTTATTGTAATTCACATTTTATACAGCTCTGTTTTTGGTATTGAGCTTTTATGGTCTTTACTGGTGCTGTTGCCTTTCTTAGCTTAGGTTAGCCTCTGGATGCTAAGGTAAGATGTTCTACCAATGAGTTGCCCTAGTAAGCTTTTGGCAATCCAATAATTTTCTTAAAGCTGAAACTTACTGTCATTTGATTCAGTGATTTACCGGGTACATATTTTCTCGTCTACCATTGTCGGATGACATAGCTTAGAATTTAGTGTTATGGAGTATGATCAATTTGTCATACTGTTGAACCTTAGAAGCTCAAGCTCTTGAAACATGATTAGGAATGTCTAGCTGATAAATATTTTACCACAATGGTGTGCTTAGGTGCATGGCTGTCTACCTTCTTTTGATACAATTTTTTTTTTGTTTAATCGAAAGTTGAACATGGTTTTGGGGTGTGGGTTGAGGATGTTGACTGTGACCCGCAGGTGTGTTGATTTAAATTCTAGTCCTCTCATGCTCATCAAACTTCTCCAATTAGTTCGCTTCAGTGTTATGGTGACATATGGGAGGGGGTAGGAGCTAGGGATGTCATCTGGTCTCTGAACCTACAAAAGGGAGAGGAATAAATCTTCTTCCCATGGAATAACATTAATCTCAGGAGCTGTGGGTAGTGGGGCGAGGGATGTAAAGATATGCATGCTCTTTGGAAAAGTCATAAGTGATCCATGTAAGCATTCAGTTGTGAACTTATGTTTAGAGATTCCTTGATTCTTGAAATTTTATTAAGATTGTGTATCTGCTATCATCATGTGTTCCTTTATTTAGCTTTCGATGTGTGAGTTGTTTTGTAATTTTGACTTCTAATTGCGCCTCAGGTTTGTTGCTTCAGCTCGTCAGTTAGCAAAAGCTTTGGAAGTTCCGTTAGTAAATGATTTAGGATATACAAAGAGATATGTGAGATGCCTACAGGTATGTACCTTGTTCTGACATAGAGAGTTCCTCTTTCCCCCCCTTTTCTGTCCCTTATGCAGGTTTTCGTTTCAGTAGTGGAAATAGTCCTCGTGTACCCATTGAATCACTAAATGTGATTGTTAGAGAGTAAAATAGAGATTTGGGTTGGAGTTGATTGTCTGGAAAAATAGAGAACTCTATATTGGGAGAGTAAAATTGAGAATATGATTGGAGATGCCCATATGTCTGATTTAAAAGTCAATTAGTTCTATCGACCTGTCTTCAGTTCATTTCTTTCCATATGTTATCCTGCTGTTTTCAGAGCAGACTTGAAAACGGAGACAAATTCAATTCTGTTAACAGCCAGCAGGTTAGAGATGGTTGTTAATGTTGTGGATTTTGAGATTGCTTTTAATAATGCGTATAATTAACTAATGTATAATGCTTCAGCTCTTTTCTTGGGATACAAATATGTGGTGTAATGTTTTCCTACTGTTGGTAATTCTTATCTTCCTGTCACGACCCAGCCCACCGAGCCGTGCGGGCATCTACTCTAACATCTAACTAGGAGAATCCTTACCACCCAATTTAAAACTACAATGCGGATGCGGAAATTTGTAAAAACATAGAAAATCTCCTTAATACTTTGAAATCACCATGAAACATTGAATATAAAGAATTATCTTTTTACAAACAACCAAAAAATCCTCCCAAGGAACTAGTCTAAACAGGTACAAGAGTTACTAAGAGAGTACAATGTATAAAAGAAAATGAGACATTGCACCCACCATAAGGAAAGAGAAATAAAAGTTGTCGGAGATCATCATCCTCTTCACCTAAGAAACTTAACTGAATGCTGCAACCAAAGTACCAAACTACGCCAAATGACATAGCAAGAGTAGTATTAGTACAAACAATACATATTGGTAGGCATCATCGGTTGACCGGAATCCACCACATAATATAATGCAGATAAATTAAGATAAGGAAATAAAACATCATGTTTAGGATTCGCACAAGTCACCTTAAGTCATCCACCTCCTTTTGCTCCAACTTCAACCTTTAAGTCATTCCACCCTCACATTCGATCATTAACCTAACCCCTCTATACATTAGTCATTATTAATTTTGTTACTCAATTTACTATTTCTCCTCAAGTTCTCATGCCAACTCCTTACCTTACATCACCCTAATTGTACGGAAACATGAACAAACAATCACCCTTATCGAAACAGAGATATACAATTATACCCACAACTGAAAAATAGCCAGGACTCCTAGTCTTCATCCCTACTTACATTCTCCACCCATCACACATCATTCATCACACCATCCCAGTACTCGAACCACCAGGATTCCCTAATTATCTTCTACCCCATTTAACTTGCTATCTAGGTCTGCACAAAGGTCACCTAGCATTTCAATAACCCAACCTGGCCACTCAAGGACCAATAAGTGATACCTAAAACACAACAATTCAACCTCGCCCTCTCACGGACCAACCCATAACCATCTCATCACAAAGAAGTAAACCTGGTTCTCTTTATGGAATCCCCACAAAAATTGTTAGTGTACCCACGTGGTACTCCTCCATCGTTGTTTTGTAAGAAGAAAAGAGCGTAAAACTTACTTTTAGGTAGTGGCCTAAGCTCTAAGAAGTGAACATCATGCTACTCAGACTATATGCTTAACACATGCAAGTCGAACTGCATCCCATCCATATTTAGGCTATGACTGTACTATCAAGTTTTAAGACTGATGGTACATTCAACCAAGAACGTCCATTGCAGTATCTAAGACTTAAAGACCGAAGAGACGCGACTTGAATGCTTTTATGTTATAATAATGTATGATATATGTATCAACGTGGTACCCGATCCAATAATAATGTATGTACCGCCGTGGTACCCGATCCAATAATAATATATGTATCGGCATGATACTTGATCCAATAATATATGTATAGGTATACGTACTGGCGCTGTACCGATCCAACATCCACACACAATAGCGACCACACTTGTACATTCAAGTAACACATTTATTGCAAGCAATTGATAATTTCTTCCCGAATAACTCTTGATCATAATTTACCTAATCATATACATGCATGCATTACTAATGAAGCAGTTAACAAGCACATATAGCATAAACGGAATAAACAACCATTACCTACTAGAGATAATTTCTTCCCGAATAGCTCTTTATCACAATTCGACAACCCACAATTATCCCCCAGGATTACACCCAACAACCATCAATATGCCAACAATAACTAATCAAGTTCATCATTAGCCTAACCATAGCTAACCATACATTCAACCATCCAGACTCTGTGCCCGAAGGCCTATGCATGAAATCTCCCGACAATCTACAAGATATTATCTGAGTGAAAATAGATCTAACTACTCAATTAGGAAAACCTAGTCTACCTGGGCGTCAAACAATTGCGGAAGAACTTTGAATGCAAGCTTTTGGATCCTTGGGGCGAATCCTGACAAACGTGGACCTCAGGGAGATTTTGGTAGTAATGCTCGTCTGTTTTCTCCCTGGAAAATGGGAGGTAAATAAATGATACCGCTTAATTAGGGTCTGATTCTGTCAGGGCGCTGCCATAGTGGGAGGCTTCCTGCTATGGCGGACTGACGTCAGCCCGGATCAGTTTCAAATTTAAATGATTTCGTCATGTTCCCCAAATTTTAATTTGGCACCGTATTTCAGGAATTTTTGGGACTCCGCACGAGATGCATTTAAGTAACGACGAATCGGGCCGTTTCACTTTCTTTCTGAAATTGACATCATTTATGTTTGTTCTAGCAGGAAGTCAAGGTTTTTTGGTTTTAGGTTCTTCTAATTCAGTTTATTTATTCACAAATGTTTTAATTTTGGAACCAAATATAAAGCTGTTACTGCTTTTGTGTGATAACATCTGCTCAGATGATATTTTGCTTGTTTTATAATATTTGTTCAATTAAAAGAGGCTTGTGATTCACTATGGATGTGTTGTGTTCTTCGTGGATTGCAGATATCGGAAGTGGTTAATAGCATGAAAGATTTGATCGACTATAGCAGGGAGACAGGGACCGGACCCATGGGTAAGTTCTATATACTTCACCTTTCTATTAGTTCCTTTTATCACAGTTCAAATTTAATGACCTTGTGACAAACCAATGACTCATTAAAATAGGAGGATAGGTGGGGTTGTTTTCCTGAGAGTTAGTATTTTATACAACAACAACAAAATACCTAGTGTAATTTCACAAGTGGGATCTGGGCAGGGTAGAGCAAACGCAGACCTCAACCCCCTTACCTTGGGATGTAGAGAGGCTGTTTCTGATATACCCTCGGCTCAAGGAAAAGGAAATAGCGGAACTAAAGAAGCCTACTAACATGGCATATTGCCATCTAATTGATATTGTCTCTATAAGATTTTTTTTCCTTCCGTTATGTCCTATTTTCACAATCACAACGAGGCATCTGATTGTCATTTAAAGGTGTCCCAGGGCTTTGGTTTAATTAGAAAGGTGGTACAACACGAGATGTGTGGTAGGCTGCTGTTGCTCCGAGTTTGGTTTTACCGTGAAATTGCTTCCGGGGATGGAAAATAGAAACCATCGTATCTGAGTAGAGAACCCATGGGACAAAGCAGATTCTGTTGCATCTTTAGTCAACTTTGTTGGTAATATAACTGTCATGTAATAACTTGAGACTCACAATATGCATGAATATGGGGGACTACAGAGTAGGACACTCAACTCTAGCAAACTAAGGCTCAGTTTTATGTTGGACATAATGTTCAGTTAATTTTCTCTCTGGTGCTCATTGATCCAGTAGCACAGTTTTCCCCCTGAATTTCTTATCAATTCCTTCTTTTGCCCTGCAATATATAACTATTCCTAGTGGCATTCTAGATTTGGTGTTTAGTCTTTTTCGATAATGAGGATTTGGTGTTTTATATCTTAGTGCTACCTCTTTGTGCTTTGGAGTTTGCTGTGACATTTAAATCCCAGAAGACAGGATAAGTGGGAAGTGTTTCCCCAACATTCATGAAGTTCAAGTGGTAATCGAACAAAATTTAATTTGTGCGGGTAAATGAGTGGGTCAACTTATCATTAATCAATTTTTATGTCTGGCCCAGTGTTATCCTCTCAACCTGTGATGTTTATGTTAGCGGACCATTTTTGTGTGCGCTAAATTGATAATTTGGAGTAGATATTCAACTTGTGCATGATGAACTTTTTTTTTTATCTTCATCTAGTATTGATTATCTTTCCTGGCGTTTATGTTTTACATGTTATTCTTACAGTTCACATTGTGCCCAACTCTTAATTTTCCAGAGAGCTTGGCTAAGTTTCCTCGTAGGAACGGCGCTTCAGCTGGAGTACAAGGTCCAGTTCAATCAACTGAGGATCAGACTCAGCAGCCACAGCAGCAGCAACATCAACAGCAGCAACAACAGCAGCAGCAACATACACATCAAACAGTCAGTAGCTCTAACCATGAGACGACTTCACAGCCTGGTGTACCGCCACTACCTTTGAGCAATGGTATGTCGAATGTACACAACTCTGTGAACCGAGCACCTGCTACTTCGTCTAGTGGTACTGTTGTTGGATTACTGCACCAAAATTCCATGAACTCCAGGCAACAAAATCCAATGAATGGTGGAAGTAGTACCTACTCAGGAAATACTGTCCAAATGCCTTCACCCAATTCTTCAAGTACAATGCCTCAGTCTCAACCCAACTCTTCTCAATTCCAATCTCCAACACCATCGTCATCCAACAATACACCACAAGCTTCACACAGTGGCTTATCATCAGTGCAACACATGAACTCTGCAAATTCCCCAAAAATCTTAATGCAGCAACTAGCCCATTCAAATGACGTGGATGCTAATGACTCTCAGAGTTCTGTACAAAAGATTATACATGAAATGATGATGTCTTCACAGCTCGGTGGCGGTGGCATGGTAGGTAATGGTACTATTGGGAATGATATAAAAAATGGACATGGGATGTTGGCAACAAGTAATAATTCTCTTCTCAATGGAAGCAATTGCCTTGTTAGGAATGGGACAGCCAATGCTAACAGTACAGGTGTTGGTGCTGGATTTGGGAGTATGAACAATGGACTGGGCCAAGCTGCAATGGTTAATGGAATGCGAGCTGCATTGGGTAATAACCCTTCAGCCATGAATGGGTTAGGGGGCATGACAATGGCGAGAGAACGCAACATGAATCAACAGCAACAAGATCTGGGAAACCAACTGCTTAGTGGTCTAGAAACAGTCAACGGTTTTAACAACCTTCAGTTTGACTGGAAAACATCTCCTTAAAAAGGGTCAAGTTGGCAATTATTTGTCTATGTTCTGCTGCTTGTGCTGCAAAGATAGTTTGATGAGTTTGCCTCGCATGATCAGAGTAGCCATGGTTGCTGAAGCAGAAGTGGCTTCAAAGCTTGCCCCTTCTGTACTGATTTGAGTGGGAAGGACAACGTATAGCGTGGCATCTTAACAGCTGAAATGTTATCTCATCTGAGATTGCACTCTCTTCTAACTTGATTTTGCCTGGTTTATCACAGCTGCTCCTTGAATGGGACCTTCAGGGAGCGACTTAGCTAATGGTCCGCTGCATTCAATCTATTTATACCATGTGGAGGCATTTGTTAACTACGTAGCGATTGAGCTATTGCCCCTATCGTGCTGCATCTCCACCACCACTCCGGAGCTTGCGGTTGTATATAGTTGGGATTCTGTTGTAGAAGTTCTAGGAGCTGCTAGAATTGACACTGGTGCAGTCATCATTTCTTCTCTCCTTTCGACTTGTCTTTCTGTTAGGCTTATTTGGAGTGGCTTGACGGGAAAAAAATTAGGACGAGGCTTGGGAAAGAATTAAATTAAATCCATTAGTATGGAGTATATGTGAAGGAATTGATCTAGCACTGGAATTTTCATAGGGGCATAATTTGAAGTATTTCTATTAATCTGTTGATTAGGAAATGCTAGTTTGTTTTTAACTCAGACAGATGTTTGTTCTAATTGCTTGACAAAGTAGAAAGAGCTAGTTGCTCATGTTTTTGCTAGAAAAAAACAAACTCGTGATGGGCTGCATCTTTGAGTTTTTTTTGGCTTTCTGGAGTGGCCTTTTTTTCTTTTATTGAACTGCGAGGGGAGGTGGTGCCTATTGTAAGGATGCTTCAATTCTAGTTATGAAGAGAATTTCAATATATGATTAGGATTCATTTGCATAGGGTGCTCTTGCAACACATTCCGGCGTGCTGGAAGCCCTTTGCATGCGGTGCACTTTTTTTTTTTTTTTTTTAATGAATTTGACCCAGATGGGTCACTTTTATTTATTTGAATTAAAAAGACAAACTCAAAGTATGACCAGTCCAAAAGAACGGTCCCAAATCCAAAATTTTAAGTCAAACTATTTTTTGTCTGCTCCTCTTTCATGGTTGTTCCTTCGTTTCTTTGTACCGCTGGAGCTGTGTTGTTGTGTTCCTTGGCGAGATCTGTGCTTGTGGATGCTCCTGATGGCCTTTGATTTCTTCTCCATTCAGTGTGCTTCTTTGATGACCTCAACTCCTCTTGTTTTGAATTTTGCTGACCACTCTCTCTTTCTGTTGGGTATGGAAAAGACCTTGAATTCATTTATTGCTCCTGGGTTTTGATGGCTCTCTGGTTTGATTTATCTTCCTTTTCTGTAAGTGTTTTTCCTGGTCACCTTTTTATGTTGAATATGCACCAAGATGAGGTTTCTGTGTTTTTTGATACGTCTGCTTCTGTATTGTTCAAATTGCTGGTAAAATTTGATGTATTTCTTATATGCCCGCATTGTGATGAATGTTGTGAAATCTTCTACTCTTAATTCTGATGTATGGAACTCCAGATTTGTCTGAATTGATAAGCCTCTTTCCCATCGTAGATAGTTCTTGAAAATTAAGAATTTGTATAGTATCTTCATGTTCAAAGGCTAGACTTGTCATATAATCTGCAAATTTATTTGCTGCTTCTGAAAATGTGTGTAATTCCAAATATGCAGATTTCGCATCATGTGCCTTGTTTGCTCTATTTGTTGTATTACCTCCCATGGTGATTTCCAAATGCCTGCAAGAATATTCTTGATTCCATTGAGTCCGTCTCTATCATAGCATTTTGAATTCCATGTCTGTGGCAATAGCTCATAACCTTATGCACTGCTGTAGTTTCTGCGATCAGACTTGTAGTTTCTCCTATTTGCCCAGCCTGTGCATAGATAAGATCTCCTCTGTCATTCCTTAGGCAAAAATCATAGGAACTTGGGCCTGGATTTCCTTGGCTTGCTACATCTGTGTTGATCTTGATTGTGCCCGTGACTGGCTTCCCCCACCTAACCAAACAATGATATAGTCTTGGCTTATAGTTTCTCAAGTACTGTATTATTGTTGGCCTCTGTTAGTACTGATGTTAACCATGGGTAGTTGACTTTGACTAATTGAGTGTGTGTCAAAGTGTACCTGATAAACCATCATTCCATAAGTAGTGTCTCCATCATGCTTTCTTGAATTTCTCTTCTTCCATAGCTCCCACATAATTATAGCTGGAACAACACTGGTGAAGTTTTGATGGTTGTTGGGAAGTCCTCCACTTTATAATTACTTGTTGCAGTTGCAACCCTTCTTATATGAAAACCTGCACGAGTAGCAAACTGTCATTGGAGATGTTAGAAATAAGTGTCAGCCTCCTCTCTGTAATCTTCACAACACTAACATTTGGATACAACATTGATGTTAATCCTCTTCAAGTTGTCATCTCTTGGGATCCTTCTCATCCGTGCCCTCCATAATAAAAAACTTATCTTAATTGACTAACCATTTATCCACATATTCTCATACAATTGAGATTGATTATGTTTCTTCCTCATCATCTCCCAAGCTGACTTGACTGTGAAATTTCCATTTGTGTTTCCCATCCACCAAGCTTTGTCATTATCCACATTCATCAATTATGGGCTGATATTCTCTGTAATATGTTATACCATGTTTTCTGATAAGACTGATTGTTACTTTTGAGTGTCCCAATTACCTTCCACTATGAATTTTTTTACCTCAATCTCTTCTGTTTCATCATGTTCGTTGTCAACAAAATACAATGTACCCTGTTCCGTCCAATTGTCAAATCAGAAGCATCTGCCACCAAATTAGTTGTTCCAGTTCTTCTCTCACCTCCATCATCTTCTTCCATGCATGTGATGATCCTTTAAACTGAACCACTACTGGATGATGTTTTTTGCAATATTTGTTTCCCATGTAGGCACTCCATATAGTGAACTAACTTTCCGAATAAGGCTTTTGAGGTATTATGGAGGGATCTAAATCCAAGGCCCCCTTCAGCTTTGGGTAAACATATTGTCCCAGGAGATCCAATGTCCCTTTTTGTTTTCCTCTGTGTTACTCCAAAAGAACCTTGTAAAAATTCTATGCGATTGTTCTATAACACCTTTTGGAGGATTCATAGTTGATAGTAGGTAAACTTATATAGATTGTAATACATGAGCAATTAAAACATACATGCCTCCAAAGGACAATAATTTATTTTGTCATGACATAACTCTCTTCATTACTTTTTTCACCAAATCTTCAAAATAAATCATCTTTTTTCTCCCATGATAAACCGGACATCCTAAACATGTGAAAGGAAAATCCCCTTTTCTCATTCCTGATTGTATTGTTGATAGCCACTGGCATTTTATCATGAACATAGAATGAACTTTTAGCATTATTTACCATCTGACATGAACAATTCTCATACCGCCTAACCACTTTGATCATCTCCTTCATTGAATAAGGATATGCAGAACAAAATAAAATAGTATCATTAGCATATGATAAATGATTGATTGGTACACTATATTTTGGTAAACCATGCCCTTTAAAGTTATCATCTTCATTGAGCTTATTAAGACCCCTTGACAGTACCTCAGCAGTTATAATGAATAATGTAGATGAAAGGAGGTCTCCTTGTTTCAGACCTCTACTCGAATTGAATAAATTACGTGGCTGTCCATTTACTACCACTGAGTACCAATTATTTGAAAAAAAGCCTCCACACCATATCAATTAGAACTTCTGAGAAACCAAATTGCCTTAGTACCTTTGTTAAGAAGATCCAAGAAACTGTCATAAACTTTTGCCGTGCCCAACTTGACCACAATATTATGAAACTTGTTCGTTATGTTGATGTCTTTAATTATCTCCTGTGCTAGTAAGACATTTTCTACAATGCTCCATCCTTTCACAAAATCGGTTTGATTTTCGGGAATCAAACTTGGTAAGACATTTGTTAGTCTTCCATGCAGTATCCTTGATATTATCTTGTTGGAAAAAGTACCAAGGCTTATTGATCTTAAATCTGTGAAGAATCTTACTTCATCTTTCTTAGGAATGAGCATTAAATTTGTGTGAGTGATATATCTTGGAATCTCCTGCCCGCAGAAAATGCTTCAACCATATTGGTCACATCCTCCCCTACTATTGATCAGCATGCCTGAAAATATTGTCCAGAAAAGCCATCTGGTCCATTTGCACTGTTACCATTAAGCCGAAGACTTCATTCTTGACCTCCTCCATGCTAGGCAGATCTGCTAAGATAATATTTTGTTCTTATGTAATCACTATTGGAATATTTTACCGTATCTCAAAATCAGTCTGCTATCGAAACTGTTTTTGAAAGAACCGTATAGCTTCTTCACCAATTTCCTGTCTTTCATCAATCTATTCCCCTTCATGGTTTTGTATATTCTGGATACTAAGTTTTTTCCTTTTTCCTTTTACATAAGAATGGAAAAACTTACTATTTCTATCTCCATCTTTAAACCACTTCATTCCTGCTTTTTGTTTTCAAAATTCCTCTTCTATTTTAAGATATCTCTTCAGTTTTGCCTGTGCTATATGAAGTTCTTCCTTATTCTGAGTTGTTGCTCTGATCTCAAATTGGATTTCCTCTACTTTTATCACATCTTCTAAGGTGAAATTTTTTATAAAAATATTGCCAAAAGTTTCTTTGCTCCACTCCATTAGTGCCTTCTTAACCTTTTTCATCTTTACATGAAGCTCTGTAAAAAGGATTAGCAACAAATTCTGATTTCCAATTATCCTTTACAACATCCATGAAGGAGTGTCGTTTTGTCCAAAAGTTCAAGAACTTAAAAGGTTTTGTGATAGGATCCTTCTCCGTTTTGCATACTACATGTAATGGAGAATGGTCTGACCCCATCCTGAACAAATGTTGAACTTCACTGGATCGTAAGTTATTAAAAAATTCTCGGTTAGTAAATACTCTGTCTAGTCTCTTAAATATACAATCCTCATCAATTCTCACATTCCACCATGTGAACTTACTTCCTATGTATCTCAATTCTATAAGAGCACTATTATTAACATAGTGAGAAAAATCAACAATTTCATGATAAGTTACAGCGAGTCCTCCAAGTTTCTCTTCTGATAATAAAATAGCATTGAAGTCTCCTCCAACAATTCATGGTATCTGCATTGTACTGACAATATTTTCTATAGAATCCCATAACTCCAGTCTGCATACAGAATTGTTACCATAACCTGTTTCATAGAAAAATTGTGTCAGTTTAATAGTAATTTGTTGAGCGGTATCCATTACAATCTGTCCTTGCCAGTCCTCTTCCCAAAAAAGCCATATTTTTGCTGAGTTAGCGACCACTGCATTGTGAAAACCCAGTCTTCTTCTATATTCTTCTATCTCCAAAGGACTTTGAAATGGTTCCATCAATGCAATGAATGTGTATTGATGTCTTCTCTTAAGTTCAGTCAATCTCTCAAAGGCGCTTTGAGTATTGACTGACCTTATATTCCAAAATAATATCTTGTTAATCATTGATTAAACTTGGGGTTTTTGATCTTATTGTCCCTTGTAGTGGTTTGATATGGAACTGTTTTGTTGCTTTTTTCCTGTTGCTTTCCCCCTGTAAATTTTTGTTTTGTCTTGGTGATAAGTCTCCATCCTTTACTACATGTTTAACGTTCTGCTCAATGGTTTCCTCCTCCTTTTTGTCTCTTAGAAGCTCTATTTGTTCTGTATTCCGTTGTTCTTCCTTAGCTTGTTTTCCTGGTTCTAACTCTTTCAATTGCGTGTCAATATTTATGATTGCCTTTGCAGTATTAGTATCTGTAATCTTTAGTTGTGTGCCCACATCTTCTGCATTTCCTTTTTTTGTCTTCAATAATCACATGCTCGTGATGTGTGTCATTCATTGTATCCTTTGTGTTTTCTTCATATTTGTTAATTGGTTGTACATCATTGCCATTCCATATAAACAACTCTGTTCCTCCCTTATTGCTATTGGAGGTAGGTATGAGAAGGAGATCCATGCTATTGCTGTTGTTGTCGTTCCTTCATCAGGGGATCCCATTTTAGAATTCTCATGAGATACGACAAGTTCCTTACCAAGTTACCATGGCTTCATCATGAATTCTCATCAGCCGTATGAAAACTTTCCTTACCAAGTTTTCCTTCTTTATCATCAGTTCAACTTCTTCCTCCTCCCAGATTACCATGGCTTCTCCGTGCAGATAGGTTAACTGTTTCATATGGTGTGGTGGTATATGTGTGAAAAAAGTGGAAATATTGTACAATTTCTTTTGCCGGAAACTATATACTATATAGTGATAATTTCATCATATTCCTTTTGAGTGATATACTGTACAATTCCACAAATTTATATCTTCGAGGACACCATGACATTTAAGATTATAAGTTAATGGATACATGCTACTCCTGCCCTTATTGTTCTTATGAGATTGTGAATTTAGTGTGTATAATATATATGGAATCAAATTAACTTTCTTTTGACTACAATAAATAAAATAAAAATTGCGACAGTAATATAATTAATTACTGTTATATTATATTTGGTGACAATAATAATTATGAGTATTTATAATCAACACTCTATATAAATGTTGCGGCGAAATGATCTAACAGATCCCTCTGATTGAGGAGTGAGAAAAATCAGAATGGATCTCGCTGCCAGAGCAACGAGTTGTCCGTTTTGGCTAAGAAAAAATTTGAGTGACTCATAATGAATTTTGAAAGAAAAAAGTGCTCATTTTGGCTCCGTACTCTATATTCCAGTTGGTAAACGTTAAAAGAATCCATAATACAAACTCGTCTATAATAAAGCCTAAATTCATTAATATGACATAAATTCAAAGGTTTCAATGGCATTGTAGTTATGAAAAAACGTGGTTTACGATTGTTTCCTTTAAAATATTAGGCAAAAGTCTTATATAAACAAACATTTAAGGCATGGCTTTCAAATTGAACTTCTATGCCTAATAGGATTTCTATCCCAAAGTGCAATAGGGACATCGACTCTCAACTAATTTCACAACAATTCTACAAGGATTCTGCGCATTTAAAATATGAAAAAAATAATACTTATGTAAATATAAGTGACAAATATCTATCTGTCAACTCCATCTGATGTGTCTGCCAAGCATAGTAGGTTGCAAAAAACATTTTGGGAGCGTGGATACATTGTTTATACGATATATAAATATTGTATAATATTACATTAACTGCAAACTATTTGCCTCAACGATTAATATACATAAGAATCCCATAAGTGGGAAAATAATTGATCATCAAAATTCAAATGTATTACAATTATTTAAGTAATTGAAATTTACTAAAATGATGTAAACTGAATCTGTTAGATGATTTTAACTAAATGGCAAAGCTTCTCCGGATTTCTATCCTACTTGCGTTCAAGACCAACCTTTTTTTCCATTATTATTTTTTCCTAGATCTGTTTATCACAATAATAATCATAGGTGTATCTTGCGGTTTTTCGGGTTGGTTAGTCAGACACTGTTTGTCAAAAAATTATAATATATATAGAAAATTATACAAAGTATGTAAGTCAAAAAATAATTTTCATACATATATATATATAATAAATTTTGAATATCCTTAACGAAATTTTTGGCTTCGCCATTGATACTTCTCTCCCGAAATCAATATACTAGTGTTATATTTTTTTATAAAAAAAATGCTTAAATATAAATGTGTGAATCCACTCCCAAAATATTATATAATGTGATGATGAGTGGGCGCAACTCTCTAAGTGAGGTTTGAAATTTAAATCTAATTTTTTTTTGTTTAATCTTTCAAAATTTTAAAGTCTTATCACTTAGAAAATTTCTAATTTTTTAGCACTGCAATTTTTTGTATATAATTAAATCGAATGTATATGTTAGAACTAGTAGTACCGGATGATATATATCATACTATCAATAGATTCAATTGATCTCAATACCTTCAACACAAAATATAGCTACATATATATAAATAATTTACTATTTGAATTGATAAGAATTAATTTTGGACCTATAATTTTAAAAGTTTAATGACTTCAATAATAAGAACTTAAAGGTGGTACCGGTCAAATTTATACAAATCTTAGATTTACCATTTCGACATTTCATAACAGCGCATCCATCCTCTCAAAATCCTAAATACACCTCTGATTATATTATCAACAAATTATTTAAGCCTAGTAAACGATTTCCTTTTTCAAGGTGTTGCTTGCATTCTCCATAAATTTCTATAAGAAACTTGCTAGCATAGCTAATCCATTTATATTAAAATCCTCCCCCCACCCCTACAATGAAAGATCAATAATTTTGCGTATAATTATTTGCTATCATTATAAGATGATTTTGAATTTTAACTGATTTCTTGGGGTTTTTCCCCCGGAAATTGTCTACACCATGACGCTTTCTTCTTTGAAGAGAATATAGATGCATGATACTATGAAAAGTAAGCAAATATATATTCCAAAATAAAAAAAAAAATTAATCATAAAGTATTGTGGTGGGAGAGTTGATTATCTAAATGATCACACAATTTTTAATTATTGTCCATCAAACTTATCTATTTTTATTTTGTCTTCCAAAGAAATATAAGCACTTGTTTTTTTTTTTTTTTTTTTAAATTTAGAATAAAGAAAAGGACGAGTTGGGTCAAGGAATGTGTCTTTTTAAGTGGATTGAGTTTTAGTTAGATCCACGTTCTAAATTAGTGTTTAAACTGTTATAAAAAATTAAAATTGCATGTCATTTCTCTCCTAAAAATATAAAATCTAGCTATGATTATCATTGAAGCAAACTAGGTAACTGATAAATTTCAATGACTTTGAAAGAAAACAGATAACTTTGATAGAGTTGAGTGACCCCATTCTAAATATTTTCTCTATTATTTAATGAACATAATCTCTTCACTCTTAATTCGATATTTCAGGTTCAAGTCTTAATAATAAATTATATTATTTTTTTGGTGAGGAACATTTCGTCATTAAAATCACCTAATACTATGAAGATCTAAATTAATTAATGGATCCCAAATGGCGGGTACTGACTATCAAATGAGAAATAATAAAAAAAAGAAGTAAACAATGCAAAAGACATTAAATCTCAATAATTTTAAATATACTATCCTAGAGTTCGTTATATAGAAAAGAGGAAAATGACAAAATTGACCATGCCGTAAAACACTATATATTAACATCCATTCCTACTTACTTTGACAACTTATTCACTCCTTATTCCTACTCCATTTCTACTTATTCACAAAAAAGAAATCAAACTCTTTATATTCCAAAAATAACATGTCAAGAAACATAATTCCCATTTACTCTTTACTATCACTCTTTTTGATGTCTCTTTGTTTGGTTTTAGCAAATACAGACGTTCAATGCACAGATATGATGACAAATTTGATGCCATGCCAAGGGTTCTTAATGAGTGGAGACGAGTCTCCTAGTGTTGATTGTTGCAGTAAAGCACAAGCTCTTGACAAACAATTCGCAGCGTCTGATAAACCGGACCGCGAAGGTATCTGCTCATGCCTCAAGACTGCTGCACAAATGCCTATAAATCTTGAGAAAGCAGCAATGCTCCCTGCCTTATGCAACCTTGATACCAAAATACCTATCGACCCTAACGTTGATTGCTCCACGTAACTGTTTTGTTTTGTTTTATGTGACACATTTTTCGTTTTACATTTACTGACATGCTCGATCGTAACATGATTTTATATATTTCCTTGTAGGGTTTGAAGGACAAGCTAGTATTGGAATCCTATTAATTAGAAGAAGTGATATACAAGTATCCATTCTATATGATGATGTAATGTTTTTAATAAAAGGACTCTATAGCTACACTATCCCAATTATATTATGTTTTATTTAAATTTATGTAACATCTATTTTGTGTTGGTGGGAAAAAGCCCTGCTTTATACGCATATTAATAAGAAAATATTGTTGATGAAGCTTAGTGTATAATCATTCTTTTTGATCCATTAACTGTTTCTCTTCCCCTCCCTCACCCTCAGGGACAAATTCAAAATTTGTATAATATGGTTTCTGATTATTGAAAAATAAAAGTTGAAGATATAGAAGCAGCAAAATTTAATCCTCATAGATGGAAATCAGACAAAAAGTTCTTTTATTCCCCATGAAAGTGGCTACATTTCAACGAATTTTCAAAGCATAATATGTAAACGTGATTTTAACTTGACCTTAACTGACATGTATACCCTTTAACTTTGGATGTGCATAAGTGAACACTTAAACTTATATAAAATTGAACAAATAGACACATTCATCCTACATGACATCTTACGATATACATACATTACATTAAATAGACGTAGTTATACATTATTTACACAATATAGATACATAACATATATTTTATATAACAATCTATAAATATGTATAACAATGTGTATGGATATATATACATCTTTTATATATATTTATACATTATATATTTATAATTATACACTATTTATACAATATAGATATATTACATATATATACGTGAATTTAGTGATTGTACTGGATGTTTTAGGGCATTTTTTATGTGAAAAAAAGTAAATTACATTAGCTGTAAACTATTTGCCTCAACGGTGCATATACGTAAGAATCCCATTAATGGGAAATAATTGATCATCAAATGTATGTCAAGTTACTTAAGTAATTGAAATTTCCTAAAATGATGTAAACTGAATCTGTTAGATGATTTTGATTGTTATCAACTTAATGGCAAAGCTTCTCCGGATTTCTATCATATTTGCGTTCAAGACCAACCTTTTCTTTTCATTATTATTTTTTCCTAGATCTGTTTGTGATAATAATAATCGATGTATTGAGAGAGTTCCTCGAATTCATGATTTTTTTCTCGAGATCATATATATATATATATATATATATATATATATCATCCTTTTAAAATCTTGGATACATATCTGATAATAATTATCAACAAATTATTTATCCTAGTAAACGATTTCCTATTTTAAGGTGTTGCTTACATTCTCCATAAAGTTCAATAAGAAACTTGCTAGCCTAGCTAATCCAATTATTTTAAAATCTCCCCCACCCCTACCCCCACCCACACTAGGAAAGATCATTGTTTTCTCTGCTCTTTCCCTTTTCCTTATGATGATAAGTAAAAAATAGAAAAAAGAAAAAGAAAGGATATTGGGTCTAATTAAAAGAAGAAAATGTTTTATTTAGGGGAAATTGGATATTTTTATTTGATTTGGGACATTTCATCCAAATTAGCGGCATATTTAAATATTTTCATAAGGCAAATTAGTATATTTAACCCAATATGTAATGTGAACAAACTTAACTAATAAACGAAAGTAAAAATTGAAGGAATATTTGACCCTTACCCCAAAAAAGTAGATATTCCAAAAGTCATTATTTATCGATAATTTTAAAAGTCATACTAAAATAAAAGGAAGAATCATTTCATGTGGAAAAGGATTAAAAAAAAAAATTAAAATCGTAGAGTTGGTTATATAGAGGAGTAAAATGACAAATTGACCATGCCTTAAAGCACTATAAATTAACATCCATTCTTTCACTTATAAATTCATATACCTTTTTCCTGATTCCGTTTTATCTAGTTCACTTATTTAATTAGCTCTTTAAATTCCAAAGAATGATGTCAAGAAACACTATTCCTACTTACTCTTTACTAGCACTTATTTTGATGTCTGTTTGTTTTGTTTTAGCAAATGCAGACGCTCAATGTGAAGATGTGAATTCAAATTTATTGATACCATGCGAAGGGTTCTTAATGAGTGGAAGCGATTCCCCTAATACTGCTTGTTGCAGTGGAGCACAAATTATTGACAAACAATTTCAAGAGTCTGATTTCCCTGATCGCGAAGCCATCTGCTTATGTCTCAAGAATGCTGCACAAACTTTACCTATAGATCTTGAGAAAGCAGCAAAGCTCCCTGCCTTATGCAACCTTACCTACATATCTATCGACCCTAACGTTGATTGCTCCAAGTAACGTCTTCTTGTGCTATATATATATATATCGTTAATATTGTTCTGCTTTGTGCAGTATCACACATTTTTCATTTTACAGTTAGTGACATGCTTGATCTAATACCAATTTAAGACGGTAAGTTGTCAATGTGAATGTCTCACTTTAGTGGTGAAGGGGATCGATCGATCAATGTGTTGTCTTTTTATCTGACTTGGACAATCCTCACCTACCTCTTGAACATTATTTTCTTAAGTACATTCAAAGATATTTTTGACATCTATCTAAAAGTCTATGTATCTTTCTTTCTTTAAGTTTCGTGCCCAATCAACAACCTTTGAAATGGGGGAGATGAATAAAAGATTTTTGTATTGTCTAGTATAACATCCATTTTTTATTTTGTCTATAAACTTTGAAAAGATACCTCAAAAAACGTGTTTTCGTATTTTATTTCCTTTAAATCAACTACTCCAGAATCATGTTCCTCTAGAGCTTGTGTTACTAGATTTTTATATTTTTGCTTCACCATTTAATTCATCACGAATATATATCATCATAGTAACAATATATATTGTATAGATGCTGATTACCATTTTTGTTTCTGTTTTTATATTTTCTCTTGTAGGGTTTGAAGGACAAGTATTGGAATATAATCCCATTAGAAGAAGTGATGTACCAGTTTCCATTATATGATGATGATGTGATGCTTTTACTAAAAGGATTCTATAGCTACACTATCCCAATTATATTATGTTTTATTTAAAATTATGTAACATCTATTTTGTGTTTCTGGAAAAAAGCCTTGCTTTATAAACACATCAATAAAAAAATATTGTTGTTGAAGCTTAGTGTATAATCATTCTTTTTGATCCAAGTCTTTCTTTGACCTATGAAGTTTTCATATATCTTTTAAATATTTTGACTTATAGTACGTTTTACGTAGTTTATAAATATATAAATTTCATTTTAAAATTTTGAAAACTCCATGCGCAAATTTTCGACTCTCAAAAAATGAAATGTGTTACATAAATTGGAACAAATGAAGTATTAATTAATATAACATTTAATTTTTTCCATAAATAATATTTATATAAATTATGTAAAAAATTCTATATCATTTTACGAAGGATATAATATAGAATAAGAATAGGCTCCTAGTAATAAATATATTTAAAACAACAAAATTAATAGCGAGATTGGCCAAATTTATAAAAATTGTTATTATGAGGAGTACTTTTTATCAGAAGTGTTTTCACAAATAAATTATTTTGTAGATTAACATTCTGTGTTTGGCTAAGAAATTCAATTTTTTTCTCGTCAATATTAGAGATCAAATTTGTGCTTGGCCAAAATTTTCAAAAGTGTTTTTGGAGAGTTATGTTTCAGCTTTTGAAAAGAAGTTTTGCTACAACTCAAAAATAACTATTGTATTTTTTTCTAAAAGCACAATAGATTTTAAAAAAGCTCGATGAAGCAAGACATAGGTAGGAAGAAATATTAAATGGAACATGACAAAATGAGTTAAAATTTAGTGAGTTAAAATTAATCTTGTCTTTCGCCGCTACACTCCTTTTAATCAACCTTTTCACATTTTTACTTTTTATATTCGAACCCCCTAAATAAAAATCTTGGGTCCGCCACTGACTATAGCAAGGAATTTTTACACTGTGTAGTCACGAATACAATATTCAAAATGATTACTTCACACTCAAAAGGAATAACTCTTTTTTGATTTTCCACCTTACTAAAAATATCGCTCACACTCTATTTTTCTTCTCAGACTATTTTCTTGTATAGTCTATGGAAACCTCACAACTCTCTATATTTTCCTTTCTCTGTGAGTTGGTGTATCTTAAAAATGAGCTAATGAGCTCCTTTTATAGAAGAAATTTGCAACTGCAAATTTCAACACTATCCACAATATGTCAAAGTTGTGCCACCGAAAGTTTTAATTGTTGTGTTTCTCAACATTTGCTGCCACTGCAAATTTGCCAACCTTGCCAACCATTGACAATTGCATGCAACAATTGTTGAAGTCAATAATGGGGTAATGGGGCTGGACCCCACAAATCTCCCCCTCCAGTTCCATTCACTGGAAGGAGGTATCTTCATCTTCTTTAGAGAAAGCTCATACCCACAAGTTCTTTGCATAACTCGAACTTGTCTTTCGGTAACGTCTTGGTCAGCATATCTACAGAATTTTCACTTGTGTGGATCTTTTTGACGTGAAATGAATCACTCTCCACTTACTCACGAATCCAATAATATTTGACGTCGATGTGTTTTGTTCTTGCATGGTACATGGAATTCTTGCTCAAGTCTCCAATATACTCCATCTGATGCAAACCAAGCTCTTGAAGAAATCGCTTGAGCCATATCATCTCCTTGCCGGCTTCAGTAGCCGCAATATATACTCAGCTTAAGTTATATATAGTGCAACACACTTCTGCAACTTCGACTACCATGATATAGCTCCCCCTGAAAAAGTAAACAAATATCCAGTAGTGGATTTCATGTTATCAAGGTCACCTGCCATATCAGCATCTATATAGCCTTTCAAGATTGGATCTGATGCTCCAAAACACAAGCATTCATCTGAGCTTTCTCTAAGATACCTGAGTATCCACTTCACAGCTTCCCAATGCTCTTTTCCCGGATTGTCGAGAAATCTGCTGACAACACCAACTGCGTGAGCAATATCAAGTCTAGTGCATACCATTGCATACATTAGACTTCCGACGGCGGAGGAATATGAAACTTTGTCCATGTTCTATTTTTCCTCCCTAGCTGTAGGACACATCTTCTTGCTTAACTTCATATGACCAGCAAGAGGTGTGCTAACAGGCTTAGCATTCTTCATATTGAAACGCTCTAGTACACGTTCAATGTACTTCTTCTGTGACAAATAAATCTTCCTTTCATCTCTGAGACGAGTAATTCTCATGCCCAAAATTTGTTTGGCATGACCCAAGTCTTTCATACTCTTTCCTTACACAACTCTTTCTTTAACTCGTCAATCTTGGAAATATCCTTGCCTACATTCAACATATCATCCACATACAACAACAGGATGATAAAATCATCGTCAGAATTTTTTTGTACAAATACACAATGATCTGAACAAGTCTTCTTATAGCCTTACTCCCCCATAACAGATTCAAACTTCTTGTGTCATTGTCGGAGCTTGCTTTAGGCCATAGAGACTCTTTCTGAGTTTGCACACAAAATTTTATTTACCATCTACTTTGAAGCCCTCAGGTTGTTCCATATCAATCTCTTCTTCTAGGTCACCGTGAAGGAACGCCGTCTTCACATTCATCTGCTCAATCTCTAAATTAAGACTAGCAGCCAAACCTAGAACCGTACGAATGGTGGACATTTTCACGACAGGAGAAAATATTTCGTCAAAGTCAATACCCTTCCTTTGACCAAATCCCTTAACAACCAATCTAGCTTTGTACCTGGGCTTCAAGTTGTGTTCTTCAACTTTAACTTTGAACACCCACTTGTTCTTCAAAGCTCTCATGCCCTTGGAAAAATTTACCAACTCATAAGTGTGATTCTCATGCAGTGATTTCATCTCGTCTTGCATGGCTTCAATCCATTTATCCTTGTACTCATCTTCCATGACCTCCTTATAACATTCAGGTTCTCCCAAGTCAGTGAGTAACACATACTCATTGGGTGAATAACGAGAGGAAGGAACCCGCTGTCTTGTGGACCTCCTAAGCGGAATATTTGATTCGTCCACAACTTCATGAGCAGGAGGATCATCAATAACAATATAATTGTTATTATCAACATCAACATGTTGATTCGATACATGATTCTGGGCGTCACCATGATCATCAAGCCCAACAACATCATGCATACTTGTGTGAGGAACTTCATCTAGATGAACTATGCCATCAAAATTTGAAGATTCTAGCTTCTCCGTTTTGTATATATCTTCAATTGTTTGATTCTCCATGAAAATAATATCACGGCTTCTCACAAGTTTCTTTTCAATTGGATCATATAGCCTGTAGCCAAATTCATAAAGGCCATATCCAATGAAGATGCACTGCCTTGTCTTGGCATCTAACTTTGACCTCTCATCTTTCGGCACATGTACAAAAGCTTTGCAACCAAATACTCTCAAATGGTCATAAGAAACATCTTTTCCATACCAAACTCTATTTGGAACATCACTTTGCAAAGCAACAATAGGAGATAGATTAATAACATGTGCAGTCAATAAAGCCTCACCCCAAAATGAGTTCAAAAACTTTGCTTCAGAAAGCAAACATCTAACTCTTTTCATCAAGGTCCTGTTCATCCTCTCAGCAAAACCATTAAGCTGAGGAGTCTTAGGAGGAGTCTTCTGGTGTCTAATACCTTGATGCTTGCAGTATTCGTCAAATGGTCCACAATATTCACCACCATTATCAGTACAAATACATTTAAGTTTCTTTCCAGTTTCTCTTTCAACTGAAGCCTAAAACTGCTTGAAGACACCTAACACTTGGTCTTTAGTCTTCAAGACATAGACCCAAAGTTTTCTCGAGCAGTCGTCAATAAAAGTGACAAAGTAGAGTGCACCACCCAATGTCCTTGTCTTCAATGGACCGCATAAATTAGAGTGCACCAATTCATGCAACTTTGTCTTTCTCAAAGGAGGGTTAGACTTAAAGGAAACTCTATTTTGTTTACCAGCCAAGCTGTGCTCACACTTTTCTAATTTAGCACTTTGGAAATCTGACAATAATTTCTTCTTGGCTAGAACATTAAGTCCTTTCTCACTAATGTGGCTAAGCCTCTTGTGCCATAACGTTGAAGAGCTATCGCTCTCAACCACATTCACCATATCAACACAAGCGGAAGCCGTAGTCCAGTATAGACCACCACGTTTGTTACCATGAGCCACAACCAAGGAATGCTTAATGAGTTTCCATTTTCCATCACCGTTGGTACTAACATATCCTTCATCATACAAAACACCAACAGAAATCAGGTGCAGACGAACATCAAGAGCATGTTTCACATTGTTCAAAACTAGTTTAGTTCCAACACTAGTTTCCAAACAAATTGTACCAATACCAACCACCCTAGAAACAGTCTCATTACCCATACTCAAGGTTCCAAAATCACCAGGAGTATAGGAAGAGAAAAAATCCTTCCTTGATATTGCGTGAGATGCGGCACCAGTATCCACAACCCATCTTGACTCATCACAAACAATATTTATCATATCCGCATCAAGGACGGTAACAAGATCTTCGGTGGTGACGGCCTGCCTCTAGATTTGCTCCTATTTTGTTCTCTATTCTGAGAACCAAGATTTTTATTTCTCCCCCTGGAGCCAGTTATCAGGACATCCGACGAAGAAGAACCTTGAGTTTTTATTCTCATCTCTTCGTTCAAGACACTACTCTTGGCGGAATCCATAGAGATCACACCATCCAGAGCAGAATTTGACAATGAAGTTCTAAATGTTTCCCAAGAGTCTGGTAGAGAACTAAGTAGAAGCAAGCCTTGAATTTCTTCATCAAATTTGATGCCCATAGCAGACAAATTGGTTCATGATCCCCTGAAAATTATTCAGATGGTCTGTCATCGGAGAACCATCATGATACTTTAAACTCAACATTTGTTTTATTAAGAACATTTTGTTGTTGCCAGTCTTCCAAGCATACAAACTTTCAAGATGCTCCCATAGGGTTCGAGCATGTGTCTCCCTAGAAATATGGTTCAACACATTATCGTCAATCCATTACCTAATGAATCCACAAACCTGTCTGTGTAACAGATTCCACTCTTCATCTGTTTTATTATCAGGCTTTACAGTGGTAAAGACTAGTTGATAAAAATTCTTGACATAAAGCAGATCTTCCATTTTCCCCTTCCAAATGGCTTAATTAACACCATTCAAAGTAACCATTCTACTTGTGTTGGCTTCCATTGTTTCCCCCCAAAAAATATAGTTATATCAAACCAAAGTAAATCTTTTATGATGTGGAAATTCAGACTGTGCTGCAACCACAGAGCATACTCAGATAAAACCTTGGCTCTGATACCATTTGTTACGAAAACGCGGACAAGCACAGAAATATATATGGTCAAAATAATGAAATAAAATGAAAAAATAATGACACCAAGAATTTTACGTGGAAACCCTTTTAAATAAGGGAAAAAACCACGGGCCAAGAGGAGCAACTGATATCACTATAGCAAGGAATTTTTACATTGTGTAGTCACGAATACAATATTCAAAATGACTACTACACACTCAAAAGGAATAACTCTCTTTTGATTTTCCAGCTTAATAAAAATATCGCTCACACTCTATTTTTCTTCACAGACTATTTTGTTGTATAGTCTATGGAAACCTCACAACTCTCTATATTTTCCTTTCTCTGTGAGTTGGTGTATCTTAAAAATGAGCTAATGAACTCCTTTTATAGAAGAAATTTGCAGTTGCAAATTTCAACACCATCCACAATATGTCAAAGTTGTGCCACCGAAAGTTTTAATTGTTGTGTTTCTCAACATTTACTGCCACTGCAAATTTGCCAACCTTGACAATCATTGACAATTGCATGCAACAATTGTTGAAGTCAATAATGGGGTAATGGGGCTGGACCCCACAGTTAATTAGGCTTGTCTGAATGCTAACAGGCTCGCTGATTTCACATTCATAAGCTCTTTAATTTATCCTCGTACACCCACATCTCATGGTTGTTTATCGATACTTTGTTAAAAAGTATTCAGCATTATCGAATGGAGTCGGTTCTTTTCTTTTTATTGGGACTATACTCTCCTTATAATGCAGAGACCAACAGAAGCTAGAGCTTAGAAGCCGAAAATGATTAAATCCAAGATTTGTAACTTCTTTAGTGCTATGGTCATAGAAAGCCAGGCTGCTAGTTTCTGTTAGCTCAAAAATAAACTTATCGTAATCCCAAACGCCGTGAGGCCAATGACTTGGTATCTGAGGATTTATAGTAAATACTTTGATCCATTTATCCTCTCCGATCGTTACCCATATATCATAAAATGACGTATAAGCCCGCACAGTGTCACTACAAGATATAGCTGCAATAGAACCACAACGTAACATTAAAGTCCCCCAATGATCCGATGGAAAAGGTGGTGGTTCCCTCTGCCCAAACAATTCCGTTGCAAAATCAAACATTCGAATACCATACGTTGTGTTATTATCATCATTGTCCCTGGTAACAGACATCCAATAATGAAGTCCGTCCGTCTAAATACGTGCAATTAAGTGACACACATAAGTTGCAGTCGTAAGGTAAATCAGGCTCATCTAAAAACTTCCACGAGTCATCGTTCAATGAATAAATAGCAACGTATGTCTTAGGATAGACCTCGCTTTTATCATTATCGTAAAATACTCGTATCCATATGAACTTATAGTCATTGTTCACGAGGTCTAATCCTATCCCAGCTGTCCGGGTGTGATCGTCAAAAAAATCCAGAAGCTCAAAATTCTCTCTGGTAGCAGGATTCCCCACCAACAAAAGCGAACATTTTCTAAGTAATGTCCTTTCTCTAATACGAATAGGCCGTTAACCAGACCATAAATACATCTGAAATCTGTAACTCCTTCGCAACGATAAAGCCTCTGATGAGTAGGGACAATCCCGGTGAATATTTTTCTCCGGGAGCACGTAGAAATTAAAACTTCTTAAAGGCTCAGGATCATGGTTGTAGTTAACACCGAACTTGCAAACAGCTGGATGGGTACGATTACCCGGGCTATCACAGTGCTTTCTGATAAAACTCAAGCTATTGAAGAGATCACACCAATTTTTGCGCACACATTTGAATCGCAACAGTGATTTCACAGGTAACCTCGATAAAATATGATCAATTAACATTTCTTCTCGTGAACAACTATCTGTATTACTCGTCATTTTGCTCGTATTATCTCCTGCAAAATATACAAATATTTTGGTTATTAACAATATGTGATATATACTTCCTCCGTCCCATTTTACGTGACCAAAGGCATGAAATATAAGGGGGGAAAACCGGAAAAGATTATAATTTTAATTTGTGGTCTATAACATGCGATTTCAACATAAGTAAATTCTCTGTTTTGAACAAAAACAGTTGTGATAGAGCAATACAAATGGAAACAGAGTATTTACCCTCTCTTGCACGCGTTAACTAATACTCCGGTTTCAATTTGATTGACTTGATATAGAGTTTTAAAAAGTACACCAGACTTTTGAATTTTGTGTTTTAAACTAAAGATATATAAAATGTACCAATATGACCTTTAGTCTTGTGGTTTTAAATATGTCCCACGGAAAGTTTTTGAAAAGTAAGACAAACAATTGTAACAAAATTTTAAAACTTAAAAATCAACAGATGAATTTCAAATTAGTCATCTAACCTTGTATGCAGAGAAGAATGGGTGGTTGTTCAAATCAAGAAGTATTGCACAGAAAAATCAACAAGAAAACAGAGTAAAGACTTGGAATTGAATGATTTCTAAACATCTCTTATCTATACATTAAAAAAAAAAACTAGCCTTTATATAGGGATTGGACATGTAACAAGAAAATGACATAATATGCGTAAAATTAGCTAACAAAACCAGTGACTTCTTCCTGTAACATAGACGAAAACAATTTCCACTCAATTCCTAAAAGAATGGGTGAAATTAAGTATTGGCTAACAGAACATCAGTAGAGGTAGAAAAAGGCGAAGGTCAAGCTATAGGCACGAGAAAATTAGGTACAATTACTCATTGACTTGTGGAGTTTCTTGTCAAAAGTTATAGGAAAACAAGCTCAGAGAATAGCTAAGTGGAAGCCCGATACTCGGTTTATGTCTGGTGGGGTGGCAGGAGTAACGTTATTATAGGGTTAAGTGAGTGAATGTATATATATTGTTAGGATTTAACATACACACACCGACTGCATGTAACAAAGTTAATATAACGTGTAACTTGTTTTATTTTCCTAAATATACACTAGTATCCCTTTTTATAGACGGATATATTTAGTTACTCTTTGAAGTGACCTGATTATATAATTTCTTGTTATATTGATACTACATACATACGTAGAAGTTAAACTCATATTGTTATGAAATATTCACCTTAATTGCGTTTCTTAAAGTACTTCTTTAGCGGAGTATTGTGTTTTCCCTTATAAGTTAAACATCATGACAGATAGAATTGGTAATTTAGTAGTACTATAAGTCACAATAATTAATAACTGAAAATACTTAAAAGGCAAATCAAAAAATCGTGGTCAAAGAAAAAATTGTTTGATTCTCGAAATCCAAAATGAGTTGATCTAGCTGAGGATGAATGTAATAGAATACAAGAAGGTAATGGGTCATCCCAGTATATTTATGAACCAGTTCATTATCTATGACATATGTTCAATCACATTATATTTCGAGATATTTGGTATTTTGTAGCCTTTTACAAATTTGTATTTAGTGTTATGTTTTACACATAAGAGAATTGACAAGATTATTTTCTTCTATTCAATTTGTAAGTGGTCATAAAAGATCATTTCCTTTTAAATTTCTTTACTTTTTCGTTCAACACATCAAAAATATTATTCTTTGTCTATTTCGAATAATGGTAAAACTCGTGGAGGTAGAGATGTTTTTCGTGGATCGACACTATATTATTTCTAAGACGACGTGCAGTTGCAAGGCCGTATTAAATCAACATCATTTGACAATTTGTTAGAGGTAATAAGAATTCTCAAGTACCTAAAAAATTTCAGTGTTTCCTGATGCTAAACACACTCAGTTACTCACTTACTTGGATTGGAAAAATAAATAGAACTCCTTTTTTTGTGTGAAAAAGAACAGAAAAACTAAAATTAATCGCTACAATTACAATGTCAATCTAATAACTTGTTCTTTCCATATATACCCCATCTGTTCAACTTATAAGTCACACACGGATTTCGGGAGTCAAAATTATAATTTATATGTCACCCTTTGGATTTGGAGAGTCAAACTTTTTAATTTTGACGGTGAATTTGGACATGGAATCTTTTAAGTTTTTTTACGGGACGGAGGGACTAGATGGTTACATTTGGTGCATGCTTAATACTTTCTGAAGAAATATTCATCAGTAGGATTTTCTGTCCTTAATGGAATTGGAAATAAGCTCTCCTTATAATCTAAAGGCCAAGCAAAGCCAGATAGTAGACGTATAAAAAAATCAAATCCAAGACTCGTAGCTTGTTTAGCGTTCTGATCATAACACACCAACCTGTAATTTTCTGTTAGTTCGTAGTAAACATACTTATCATACTCCCACATCCCATTAGGCAAATGACAGGGTATCTGGGGATTCACCGTATATACTTTGATCCAATTATTCTCTCCAATCCTTTGCCATATATCGTATTCTGCTGTCATAGCCTTCGACAGGTCTTTACTAGCCATAGCTGCAAGTGATCTACCGCGTAACACTAATGTTGCCCAGTATTCACCTGGAATAGGAGGCCCTGGCATTATCTCGAAAAGTTCAGTTGCAAAATCAAATGCCAGAACACTGTACACATTTTCTTTGTCACACTTCACATTGCTGCTGGCCAGCCAATAATAAACTCCATTCTGGTATGTGAAATTTTGCGAATAAGATATTTGAGATTCGTGAGAGAAATTCGGTTCCAAGAACTTCCACGAGTCATTTTTAGTCGAGTACAGAGCAGTAAATATCTTAGGATAAACAATTGATGTAAATTTTATGTTAAATTTCTGCAACTTCGACTGCCATGATATAGCTCCCCCTAAAAAAGTAAAATAAATATCCAGTAGTGAATTTTCTATTATCAAGGTCACCTGCCATATCAGCATTTGTATAGCCCTTCAAGATTGGATCTGATGCTCCAAAACACAAGCATTCATCTGAGCTTCCTCTAAGATATTTGAGTATCCACTTCACAGCTTCCCAATGCTCTTTTTTAGATTGTCGAGAAATATGCTGACAACACCAACTGCGTGAGCAATATCAGGTCTAATGCATACCATTGCATACATTAGACTTCCGACGACGGAGAAATATGGAACTTTGGCGATGCTCTCTTTTTCCTCATTAGCTGTAGAACACATCTTCTTGCTCAACTTCATATGACTAGCTAGAGGTGTACTAACATACTTAGCATTCTTCATATTGAAGCGCTCTAGTACACGTTCAATGTACTTCTTCTGTGAAAAATAAATCTTCCTTTCATCTTTGAGATGAGTAATTTTCATGCCCAAAATTTGCTTGGCATAACCCAAGTATTTCATAGCAAAAGATTTACACAAATCTTTCTTCAACTCATCAATCGTTGAAGTATTTCTGCCCACAATTAACATATCATCCACATACAGCAAAAGGATAATAAAATCATCGTCAGAAATTTTTTGTACAAATACAGAATGATCTGAAGAAGTCTTCTTATAGCCTTGCTCGCCCATAACAGATTCAAACTTCTTGTACCACTGTCTAGGAGCTTGCTTTAATCCATAGAGACTCATTCTGAGTTTGCACACAAAATTTTCTTTACCATATACTTTAAAGCCCTCGGGTTGTTCCATATAATTCTCTTATTCTAGGTCACCGTGAAGGAAAGTCGTTTGCACATCCATCTGCTCAATCTCTAAATTAAGACTAGAAGCCAAACCTAGAACTGTACGAATAGAGGACATTTTCACAACATGAGAAAATATTTCGTCAAAGTCAATACCCTTTCTTTGACCAAATTCCTTAACAACCAATCTAGCTTTGTACCTGGGCTTCAAGTTGTGTTCTTCAACTTTAACTTTGAACACCTACTTGTTCTTTAAAGCTCTCATGCCCTTGGGCAATTTTACCAACTCATAAGTGTGGTTCTCATGGAGAGACTTCATCTCATCTTGCTTGACTTCAATTCATTGATCTTTGTGCTCATCTTCCATGACCTTTTCATAACATTCAGGTTCTCCTCTGTCAGTGAGTAACACATACTCATTGGGTGAATAATGAGAGGAAGGAACCCGATGCCTTGTGGACCTCCTAAATGAAATATTTAATTCGTCCACAACTTCATGAGTAGGAGGATCATCAATAACAACATCATTGTTATTATCAACATCAACATGTTGATTCAAAACATGATTTTGGGCGTCACCATGATTATCAAGCCCAACAACATCATGCACACTTGTGTGAGGAACTTAATCTAGATGAACTATGCCATCAAAACTTTAAGATTCTAGCTTCTCCGCTTTGTCAATATCTTCAATTGTTTGATTCTCCATGAAAATAATATCACAAATTTCTTCTCAATTGGATCATATAGCTTGTAATCAAATTCATCAAGGCCATATCCAATGAAGATGCACTGCCTTGTCTTGACATCTAACTTTGACCTTTTCCTTTCGGCACATGTACAAAAGCTTTGCAACCAAATCTCTTAAATGATCATAGGAAATATATTTTCCATACCAAACTCTATTTGGAACATCACTTTGCAAAGTACCAGTAGGATATAGATTAATAACATATGCAGCGGTCAATAAAGCCTCACCCAATCTATCAAATTTCAAAAGGTTGCAAATCTTACCAATTTTTCAACCACCAAATCTATCTTTTTTTCAACTCTTGCAGCAATTTCTTTTTCAACATTTGTTGTCACTATTCCTTTTTAACAATTGCTTGCAGCAATTGAGTAGCAAAAGTCGACTAATAAAAAACATGGGATGGATCCCATAAATCTCCCCCTCCAGTCCCATTCACCGGAATGAGGTATCTCTATTTTCTTTAGAGAGAGTTCATATCGACAAGTTGTTTGTATAACTCAAACTTGTCTTTCGGTATCGTCTTGGTCAGAATATCTACAAGATTTTCACTTATGTGGATCTTTTTGACGTGAAATGATTCACTCTGTACTTTCTCACGAGTCCAATGATATTTGACGTCGATGTGTTTTGTTCTTGCATGGTATATGGAGTTCTTGCTCAAGTTTATTGCACTCTGACTGTCACAATAGACAACATATTCCATCTGTTGCAATCCAAATTTTTGAAGAAATCTCTTTAGCCATATCATCTCCTTGCCGACTTCAGTAGCCGCAATATACTCAACTTCAGTTCTAGATAGTGCAACACGTTTCTGCAACTATGACTGCCTTGATATAGCTCCCCCGAAAAAAGTAAATAAATATCTAGTAATGAATTTTCTGTTATCAAGGTCAGTTGTCATATCATCATTTGTATAGCCCTTCAAGATTGGATCTGATGCTCCAAAACACAAACATTCATCTGAGCTTCCGCTAAGATATCTGAGTATCCACTTCACAGCTTTTCAATGCTCTTTTTTTGGATTGTCGAGAAATTTGCTGACAACACCAACTGCCTGAGCAATATCAGGTCTAGTGCATACCATTGCATACATTAGACTTCCGACGACGGAGGAATATGGAACTTTGATCATGCTCTCTTTTTTCTCCTTAGGTGTAGGACACATCTTCTTGCTCAACTTCATATGACCAGCACGAGGTGTACTAACTGGCTTAGCATTCTTCATATTGAAGCGCTCTAGTACACGTTCAATGTACTTCTTCTGTGAAAAATAAATCTTCCTTTCATCTTTGAGATGAGTAATTTTCATGCCCAAAATTTGCTTGGCATAACCCAAGTATTTCATAGCAAAAGATTTACACAAATCTTTCTTCAACTCATCAATCGTTGAAGTATTTCTGCCCACAATTAACATATCATCCACATACAGCAAAAGGATGATAAAATCATCGTCAGAATTTTTTTGTACAAATACAGAATGATCTGAAGAAGTCTTCTTATAGCCTTGCTCGCCCATAACAGATTCAAACTTCTTGTACCACTGTCTAGGAGCTTGCTTTAAGCCATAGAGACTCATTCTGAGTTTGCACACAAAATTTTCTTTACCATATACTTTAAAGCCCTCGGGTTGTTCCATATAATTCTCTTATTCTAGGTCACCGTGAAGGAAAGTCGTTTTCACATCCATCTGCTCAATCTCTAAATTAAGACTAGAAGCCAAACCTAGAACTGTACGAATAGAGGACATTTTCACAACATGAGAAAATATTTCGTCAAAGTCAATACCCTTTCTTTGACCAAATTCCTTAACAACCAATCTAGCTTTGTACCTGGGCTTCAAGTTGTGTTCTTCAACTTTAACTTTGAACACCTACTTGTTCTTTAAAGCTCTCATGCCCTTGGGCAATTTTACAAACTCATAAGTGTGGTTCTCATGGAGAGACTTCATCTCATCTTGCATGACTTCAATTCATTGATCTTTGTGCTCATCTTCCATGACCTTTTCATAACATTCAGGTTCTCCCCCGTTAGTGAGTAACACATACTCATTGGGTGAATAACGAGATGAAGGAACCCGATGTCTTATGGATCTCCTAAGCAAAATATTTAATTCGTCCACAACTTCATGAGTAAGAGGATTATCAATAACAACGTCATTGTTATTATCAGCATCTACGTGTTGATTCGATACATAATTTTGTGTGTCACCATGCCCAACAAAATCATGCACACTTGTGTGAGGAACTTCATCTAGATGAACTATGCCATCAAAACTTGAACATTCTAACTTCTCCGCTTTGTCAATATCTTCAATTGTTTGATTCTCCATGAAAATAATATCACGTCTTCTCACGAATTTCTTCTCAATTGGATCATATAGCCTGTAACCAAATTCATCAAGGCCATATCCAATGAAGAAGCATTGCCTTATCTTGGTATCTAACTTTGACCTCTCATCTATCGGCACATGTACAAAATCTTTGCAACCAAATACTCTTAAATAGTTATAGGAAACATTTTTTCCATACCAAAATCTATTTGGAACATCACTTTGCAAGGCAACAGTAGGAGATAGAGTAATAACATGTGCATCGGTCAATAAAGCCTCACCCCAAAATGAGTTCGGCAACTTTGCTTCAGAAAGCAAACATCTAACTCTTTCCATCAAGGTCCTGTTCATTCTCTCAGCCAAACCATTAAGTTGAGGAGTCTTAGGAGGAGTCTTTTGGTGCCTTATACCTTGATGCTTGCAGTATTCGTCAAACGGTCCACAATATTCACCACCATTATCAGTACGAATACATTTCAGTTTCTTTCCAGTTTCTCTTTCAACTAAAGCCTAAAACTGTTTGAAGACACCTAACACTTGGTCCTTAGTCTTCAAGACATAGACCTAAAGTTTTTTCGAGCAGTCATCAATAAAAGTGACAAAGTAGAGTGCACCACCCAATGTTCTTGTCTTCATTAGACTGCATAAATCAGAGTGCCCCAACTCAAGCAATTCTGTTTTTCTTGAAGGAAGATTAGACTTAAAGGAAACTCTATTTTGTTTACCAGCCAAGCAGTGCTCACACTTTTCTAATTTAGCACTTTGGAAATCTGACAAATAATTTCTTATTGGCTAGAACATTAAGTCATTTCTCGCTGATGTGGCTAAGCCTCTTGTTCCATAATGTTGAAGAGTTATCGATCTCAACCGTATTCACCATATCAACACAATTAGAAGTCGTAGTCTAGTATAGACCACGATGTTTGTTACCGCGAGCCACAACCAAAGAACCCTTAATGAGTTTCAATTTTCCATCACCGTTGGTACTAACATATCCTTCATCATCCAAAACACCAACATAAATCAAGTGCAGACGAACATCAGGAGCATGTTTCACATTGTTTAAAACTAGTTTAGTTCCAACACTAGTTTCCAAACAAATTGTATCAATACCAACCACCCTAAATACAGTCTCATTACCCATACTCAAGGTTCCAAAATCATTAGGAGTATAGAAAGAGAAAAAATTCTTCCTTGATGTCACGTGAGATGCGGCACCAGTGTCCACAACCCAGCTTGACTCATCACAAGTAATATTTATCATATCTGCATCAAGGACGGTAACAAGATCTTCGGTGGTGACGGTGGCTAGGAAATTTTCATTGTCATCTTCTTTAGTTTCCTCTTTGTTTTTGTTCTCCCTCTTCAACTTCCTGTAAAACTTCTTTGTATGCCCTTTCATGCCATAATGATAGCACTCAATATTCTTAAGTCTGCATCTAGTTTTGCTCCTATTTTGTTCTCTATTCTGAGAACCATGAATTTTGTTTCTCCCTCTAGAGTTAGTCACTAGGACATCTGACGAAGAAGAACCTAGAGATTTTCTTCTCATCTCTTTGTTCAAGACTATACTCTTGGCGAAATTCATAGAGATCACACCATCCGGAGTAAAATTTGATAAAGAAGTTCTAAATGTTTCTCAAGAATTTGGTAGAGAACCAAGTAGAAGCAAGCCTTGAATTTCTTCATCAAACTTGATGCCCATAGCAAATAATTGGTTCATGATCCCCTGAAAATTATTCAGGTGATCTGTCATCGGAAAACCATCATGAAACTTTAGACTTAGCATCTGCTTTATCATTATTATTTCCACTCTTCCAAGCATACAAACTTTCAAGATGCTCCCATAAGATTCGAGCATCTGTTTGTCCAGAAATATGGTTCAACACATTATCGTCAACCCATAGCCTAATTAATTCACAAACTTGTCTGTGCAACAGATTTCATTCTTCATTTGTTTTATTATCAGGTTTTACAGTGGTAAAAATTGGTTGATAAAAATTCTTGACATAAAGTAGATCTTCCATTTTCCTCTTCCAAATGGCATAATTAACACCATTCAAAATAACCATTCTACTTGTGTTGGCTTCAATTATTTTCCCCAAAAATATAGCTATTGTCAATCAAAGTAAATCTTTTCTGTGGAAGTTCAGATTGTGCTGCAACCACATAGCATACTCAGATAATATCTTGAATTTGATACCAGTTTGTTGGAAAAACGCAGACAAACACAAAAATATATAGTCAAAATAATGAAAATGAAATGGAAAAATAATAACACCAAGAATTTTACGTGGAAACCCTTCTAAATAAGGGGAAAAAACCATGGGCCAAGAGGAGAAACTAATATCACTATAACAAGGAATTTTTTTACACTTTGTAGTCACAAATATAATATCCAAAGTGACTACAACACACTCAAAATGAATAATACTCTTTTGATTTACCACCTTACTAAATATCGTTCACACTCTATTTTCCTTCACACACTATTTTTCTTGTATAGTCTATGGAATACCTCACTTTACTCTCAAATATTTTTTCTCTCTATCTTGGTGTATTCTACATATGAGCAAGAATGCTCTATTTATAGGAAAAGAAAATCATGCCTATGTCACTGATGACATAGACAAATGTAGCAAATTTCAAAAGGTTGCAAATCTTACCAATTTGCTAACCACCCAATCTATCATTTTTCCAACTCTTGCAGCAATTTCTTTTTCAACATTTGTTGTCACTATTTCTTTTTAACAATTGCTTGCAGCAATTGAGTAGCAAAAGTTGACTAATAATAACATAGGATGGACCCCACAATGAGTTGGCGAGTCCTACATGACATACTGTGTGTATTTTGTAATTTTTGAGCCTTGATATATATTGATTTATTGACAGTGAGAAAAGTTAAAACTTTGTATGCAATTTGGAATGGTATCAGAGCAATACTAGGGGTAACTAACGAAACTACAGGAAAAACTTGCTAATTCTAAAAAGATACCTACATCCTATGTTGCTCGGACTGTTTAAAAGATATTGATGGTTGCATGTCACATACTCCAAATATAGTGTATTTTTGGAGAATCCGACACGGATATTGTCAAGAAAGTCATTTATACAGTTCTGCTTCTTAGCTTGTCTGTCCACCAACATATTGTCCCAAATAAAAAATAATATATTCTGATATAATATAATTAGAGCAACTTCTTAATTTCATTACAAATACACTTTGTTTGTTATTCATCAAAACGACACATGAATCATCGAATACTGAGAAAAGCAATGAATTGGCCAAAAAATGCACCTTTTCATAAATATTTATCTAAAAAGCTATATATCTTGGCAAAAGTAAAAACTTGTCCGAACAAGCTCTTAGTTCGTTAATTTGAAATTGATATAAACCTAATAGGCCTATATGCAACCATAATTGGGTTGAAATTGAGGCATCTTCATTAGCAATACCCTCAATCACCGCTAGTTAAAGAGACAATGGTCAAAAACACCTAAAGTATCATGTTTTTACAAGTTTCCTATCTATTAGGTGTTTGTGATTTTCTACTTGAATTATTACCAATTATTTAACAAAACACACCTCGAAGCTGACTAGCCATTTGTAACCAATATTATCGTTTGTCAATTGCTAAGAGGTGTAATAAAAATTCTCAAGTTCCGAATATTTGAATACTTCCTTATAAACAACAACAACAAGAAACATATGCACATGTCCAATTCAAATATTCAATTGCTACATTTACAATGTCATCCTCACATTTCTCCTAAAAAACATATTGATATGATTCCTTAAGAGGGATGTAACATATTTTGAGAATCTCCTAATTGTTCCAGAGAAACTAGAAAGAGATTCTGCCATCAAAAGAATCATGTTTAGTTGTAGAATATCTATGTAGAAGTTTTCATAACTCAATCATCAAAATATAGAATTTTTTCAAACTTGTAACTCGTTCCTCATGCTTGTTTAATAATCTACCATGAAGTATTCAATATTATCCTTCTCGCTCGGTTTTTCTTTCCTTATCGGAACTAAGCTCTCCTTATAACTCAAAGCCCAACATGAGCCAAAGCCTAGTTCAACAAATTCAAATCCAAGACTCGTAACTTGCTTAGCTGTTTGATCATAAAACAACACTTTACAAGTTGGTGTTAGTTCATAAATAAACTTATCAGACTCCCAAATTCCAATACACAAATGATCTGTTATTGGTGGATTCACAGTATAAACTTTAATCCAATTATTTCCTCGAATATTTACCCAAATATCATAAAAAGCTGTCATTGCTTGTGTAACATCTTTACTAGACATTGTTGCAATTGAACCACCTCGTAAAAATAAAGTTACCCAATGTTCACCTGGAATTGGTGGTCCTTCAAATTTCCCAAACAATTCAGTTGAAAAATCAAATGTACGTATAAAATACACGTTTATCCCTTCCGCGATATACTTCTTGCTAGTACTAATCCAATAGTACATACCATTCTTGTAGGTGCAATGTTGGGACGACGCACATATTTGACATTCGTGTGAGAAATTAGGCTCCAAGTGCTTCTTCCATGAGTCATTTTTCGTCGAATAGACAGCTGCATAAACCTTAGGGAAAATGTCACTCTCATAGTCATTCCAATATGTTCGTACCCAAATGATTTTGTAGTCATGAGTAGCTAAGTCTATTCCTATTCCTATTCTACGACCATTGTCTTCCAAACCTTCTTCTACCTCGAAATAAGCCTACACTCTTTCGTTGCAGGGTTCAACCAGCCAAATCGTCCATTGTCTATGTGATGTCCTTTCTCTAATAAGAACAAGCCATCAATTGGACCCCTTATATCACCAACGTCTTCGCCATGATAAATCAGCTTATGAGTAGGGACACATCCGCTGAATATTTTATCAGGGAGCAACTACGTATCGAAAGGTCTTACACACGGGTCTTTGTGACCAAACTTGGTAATCATTAGACGCAGACGATTACTTCCACTGTTGAAGTGTTTTTCGATGAAATTTGATAATATCGTTCCAATTTTTGCACACACACAACAGTGATTGCACAGGCAACCTTGATAAAATATGATCAGTAACAATTTCATTTGGGTGTCATTCTGCTAAAATTAAATCCAGAACATTGCCAAAGTAGTAAAAACTAATTTAGTGATTATATATTTAGTGGCACAGAAAACAGATCGATGCCAGTAATGAAAAGAAGAAAGCAAAGTAAATAATATGTATGTACATCATACAAGTAAATGGAAATCACAAACAAACTGAGCGTAAAACTAGCTAACTACCTGTAGTGTCCTCCTATAACTAAGATACAAACAAATTCCCTAAAAGAATGGGTAAAAGAACATACTATACTTTTCCTTGAGAGAAAAATGGCGTTCCACGTTACTTAAATTCTCATCCTTACATGCAAATCAATGATATTACATAGTACAATTTTTCCCCAAATGGGGAAATACTCAACCAGCTGGAATTAAACTGAAGTACCTATTAATCAAAACAATGTTAGCAGCTCGATCATTGTCGAACCAAGCTAGCTGATACACACAACATATAACACTATAACGTATTGGTGTTCAATCTTCAATAGCAGCTTTTCTTGACCAAAGCTCAAATGCAAAGTCACAGTGTCATCAGCAATATATAGATCTTCATCTTTTATTGTGCAAGAACAACACACAGTCATCTCGTAATCATCCAAACTTCAGCATAGAATAATACTGAGAGGGACTAGTTCCTTTTTCCCCTTGTTTATCCTGACAAGGATAATTGTCCAATGTATCTACAGGTTTTTACAGGGAAACCTTGCCACATGTATATATAAGTGCTTTATTCTTCTATACAAGTAGGTGTAGATGAAGTTTCAGGTTCGGAACTTTTCCAGTAAGCCTCCGAAGAAAAAGCTTGTCTTAGCCAGACCACCAGCTTCAGGTGCCTTTGCAGATGTTGGGACTTTCTTCACATTAAGCATCATTGTCTGTCCAATTTCTTCACGCAGTCTTTCAATCGTCTTCATCTCTACAGGGTTTCCAGACGCATCTCTTACGTAGAAGAAATTCTTTGCTTTCTTCCCAATAGTTGTGACACCAGCTCTAGTCACTGATAGCCCATTTTCTCGTAGGACTCTCGTAACTTCAGAAAGTAAGCCAACCCTGTCCTTGGCACACAACTCAAAGCTGAAGCCCTGCATATCAAAGGAATATAATTAAGTTCATTCCACCTGGTGGCATTAGAATTTTGAGGGTTTTGGGAAGGTTTGTGCATCCCATAATGTTATAGATTGAAGTAACATATGAATGCGCGCTTGGAGGGCAATCATAACACTTGAAGTACAAGTCAGAAATAGAATAGTAACAATGGCTAATGTTCCAAAGTATAATATTAGATGACCACATCCTACTATCAAACTTACACATTCATCCCAATATCAAAATAAAAATTGCACATGTTCATGGACCTAAGCTTAGAAAAAAACCAGCTTTGTGTTATTCTTTGGATTCATCATACCAGGCAATCACAGACATATAGAATGAAAGTTTATATCTGCAATAGTTCTTGATTCTTTCTTAAAGTAAAGATCACCTTAGCTATGAATTATTTCTAAGTTAGAGACCTTTGTATATTTGACAAAGTAGTTCAAAATGGGGGCAAGCAAGAGTCTGTTTGGATCTAAAAAAAATGGAGTTTTCCCAAATAATTCCAACGACAAAAAGTGACCATGTAATAATGTTAGGAGCATTGGTTTCATAAATCCTATTTGTTTATCTGAAGGATGAGAAATTGGCAATGTCATAAAGAGACAAGAAATATCAATCATTGGATTTTCTTATACCTCAACTAAATGAAAAGATGGGAAGAGATGTAACATTAGAGCTGGCAGATCACAATCTTGAGAAACATTCAAGACAAGTTAAGAGGAGTAGATAATCTCCTTTACCTCACTTATCCTTCGCCGAATAGCAGCTTCAATACACTTCACAACCTTTTCCTTCTCCGCTTCAGATTCCAGAGTGCAACCATCCATGTGGCGAATAAAATATTCCTATAAATAGAGTTGTCTATATTACATATTGGAATCAAAGCCTAATGACAATCTATCAGTGATTCCAACATAGAGCCACTTTGGAAGTGGAAGGATTCTTAGGTACTAGAGCATAAGCTAAACTAGACTTCTTCTTCTTCTTTTTGGGAAGGGGGATTTATGCCTTTATTTCTTTCATCTCCTTTGGGAATACGATTAAGAATTACACTAATCAGTAACCAAAATTTCAAAGGTGATGCATGAAAATACTTCTAAGGTAGACATGGGGGAAGAGGATTTTAGTGGGCTAGTTTCAGAAACTCAAACAAGGTAACCAAATCATTGATGCTATCAGCTCTGATCTTTCTGCTCTAGCTGAAAGAATTGAAATTAAGTGTAGCTCCCTCTATCATAATGTAACTTTTATTTAATGAGATGACGATAGTATTAAGGACCATACAGATCACATCCCTTTTCAAAGTGTAGAGGCTGGAGCAATGTTGACATTGTTAAGCAGAAATAAAAGATAAATGATCTATCCTCCGTATGTAAGGTTATCTTAGCAGTCATCAAAATTACATAATCAGATTACCTGTGATGCAGAGGGACCATCTGATGAGATAGTGGCATGGAAAACAGCATACTGCATGTCTGTGAGGGTGCATACAATGTCAAACATAAGCTTTGCTCTATCCTTGCAACTTACACTGACCACTGAGTACCCTTTCTCGACACAGCTTTCAATTCTGACGTCTGGTTTGGAGTTAGGAGGGTATTCTATCTCCATTTCGAGACAACCACCTTCGTAGTCCCTATCAGCAAAAAACATCTGATGAAGCCTCCGATCAACATGAGTACTACCAACTGAGAAAGTAGCATGAGCCCCACTCTCATCATCCTCATGCCCACGAAGAATGTTATTGAGTTGCTCTTCCATGACACACAATCTGGATTCCTCATCCTCATCAAGGGATGAACAATTATCATTGATATAAAGGACACATGCTATGCGCCCATTATGAGTCCAAACCTCAGCAGCAGCGACATTAAAATGAAGATTGGCTAGAACAGCAGAAATTTCTGATAGAAGACCTGGACGATCCCTGCCTATAAGCTCAATGGTGGTGTAATCACCCATAGAGTTCTCTCCTACCTTTCTACCTGGCCGAGTCTTCAATATGCCTGATGTGTAACCTTCAGGTCCTAGAGCCTAATGTAAGAAATTCAATGAAATAATTAATAACTTGGATAAAAATTACGTCTTTTTCTCAGGTAGCTATGTTTACAGTTTCAGTCACCTAGATGACACAGCTACATTTTCTCCGCATGAATATGATCTTACTGGGTAGTCACTAGGGTAAAATATGATCCTGAATACAAATTTCAGGAAAGCCTAACCATAACTCATGTGGAAAAAAAAAGAAAAAAAAACTGTAGTAAAGGTGAGGATTACAATAGCAATAAGCACATAACTGTAACACATAAGTAAAATAGGCAAATCCAAACACATTATTAGGAACTATTCAGTTTGTGGAATCGGGAACTCTTATCTAACAAATGAGCAGCTATTCTATAACATCTTTTAGTCACCAGGGATATCTGAATGGTTGCTTGACTTTTGCTGTGTTTAGAATAGTCAGTCCCAAAAATAAAACTCTTATATATGCTAGGTGCAATAAAATGCATGAGTAGAAATGTCATTGGCAATGCCTGCATATAAATCCAAAGTTATATAATATCAACTGCAATGGATAGCTTGGAGTTGCATGATTTTACAGCAAATTTTGAAGATGCTACATATAAGTTTATCCCTCTTTCCTTTACACTAGGAACTGCCAAAGTAATTGTTGTCTTATCCTCGCATTAATTTTGTATAGACCATAGAAATATGAAATCAAAAGGTGAGAAAAATAGGGATACTTTACCTTTTCTATATGACCAATAGTATTGTTGTCTGTAACCTTCTTGCCATGTTGATCAGTAACATGAAATACTGTTAAAGTAAAAAAGAAATAAAATTAGAAAAAAATTTCCCAGCTGAGTTCGCCAAGTCTTTAGAATATGCAGATAAGACAGAACTAGAAAAGAGTGTTAACGGAGGAACAGCGCAGAAGGTTGATACTTTTTTAAATGGCCCAAAAGCTGGCAAGGTGAAAAAGGTATACATGGCCGCCAATTAAAAACTACTATTTTTTTTTCATATGAGGAATTGAAACATACTAGTAAATCAATAACCACTACTGTCGAAGAAACATGAATTTGGGTATTTATTTGGATAGCAGTCTGAGCTTGTAATGAAATAGTGTAGAACATGATCCATATCCAGCAGTAGCGGAAGATGAAGTTTATACAAGGGAATTCAAAAAGATACTAGATGTCATACTTGGGATTTGAACCTATGACCTAAAACCAGGGGTGGAACTATTTGTTAGAAATGCACAGAATATGTACAACAATAAACTACAGAAACCAGAAACTCCAAATTTAGAATCCATAAACTTCAAATTTTGGATCTGCCTTTGCTCAAACCAACTTGTGCATTCCCTTCACTACACTAGAATCTTCCATTATGTCAAGGGAATTCACAAGTTTATACAGCCAAAAGAATTTGTTTTAGCCCTATTTGCATTGTATCATATTTTGAGGAAGGGGATTCAATTGACCCCACTTAGTTATACCTATTTCCGCCCCTAATATAATATCCCCTAGAGTAGCTGTGAGAATTGCAACTAAAAGAGGTTATAAATGAACTCAAATGAGAACAGAGAACCTCAAGCAAAAATATTTAGACAACTGAAGAATATTGGGCTCTATCGCCATAATTATCACCACCCTGCCTGTTTTTAGGGCACTCCTTCATAAAGTGTCCCCCCATTTTACCGATTTTCGTGTGCAAAGTCCATGGATTTTTGGTGTTTTGGAATTTGGACGTCATTTTTGGAGAAATTATTCATGGACGTCTGTTAAGACCTTAGCTATGGAGAAAGAACCTTTTAGTGTCGTGGCTACTTCCTATCTATTCTCTTATGCAAAAGAAAATGAAAGGTAAGCTGGTCATTTTTATGGGATAATATAAAGTATATAAATAGGTTGTAAAAATATTTTGTCCATTCTCCACCGGCAACTTAATGGCCAACTTCTACTCCTCAATGTATTTATCAGGAGGTGTTTATGAGCCAGGGTGTATAATCTTATACAGTAGTATTTGTTTTTCTCTTCCCCGAATTGTGAAGATGAATCCCCAATTCTAGTTAGGGTTCATTCCTATATTGTGGGTATTATTATATGTTCATCCAATTGAGTGGATAATGGTTGTTTATGATTGTTTAAGTGGAAAAGACTCAAGAACTAACAATAACTAACTGCCTATGAAGCCTCTAACAATGAGATGGACGTCGGGACAAGACCCACGACATCCTAATGAACTAAACTGATAAAGCAATAAAAGTCACATAGCCCTTTTTGGCAACGATATAGCCCCGTAGGAAGCGCATAGCCCTCTTAGGCAACATCATAGCTCTATGGGATGCACATAGCCCTCTTTTTCATCAAATGCCTTGTTTACCTGAAAATACTAACAAGAAATAATAGACTTACCATCCATGAACCACCCACCATCAGAGGATATGTAGGCTTTGGTAATTACAAGATCAAGGTCTGATAGGATTTGCACCACTTCCAGCAGTATTCCAGGTTTGTTGATACTGTCAACCTGAGGAAAAACATGAAAATCTCGGTGGGTACTTTTAATAACCATTCAGCTTATTAGAAACTATTAAAAATTATTAAAGAAAAGTTACGATCAGCCAATGTTCAGATACTACTCCACCATAAGCTTGTAAAGTCATATAAGCTTAGCTACTTATCACATACAAGACCAAATATAACTTTTGCAGTAAGTTTGGTAAGTCAATTTATGCACCTCTTGAAGAGCAACTGGAGGCAATTCATTGGGAACATGAGCATCAAAGTATTGAAGCTTATACCAAAATCTGATTGGGAAGGTCTTATCATAGACAAAAGGTCTACCTCTAGATATTGTAGGTATGGGATGATCTAGTAACCTGGAGGAGCCAAAAACAGAATATGGACCGCCCAGCAGAAACAGATTTTCGTGCCATGGCCAATGTAGAATGTGAAATAATTTGGCTCAAGAGAATTTTGAAGGAGTTGAGAAGATCTGTAACAATGCCTATGAGACTATACTGAGACGACAAAGCAGCAATCAACATTGCTAACAGCCTAGTTCGACATGATAGAACAAAACAGGTTGGAGGTAAACAGACATTTCATTGAAGAAAAGGTTGAAGATAGGAAAATTTACATGCCTTCTACTCCAACTTCTCAACAAAGGGCCGACATTCCATTAGGAGATATTAAAGCCCCAGTTTGAATCCTAAGCAAGTTAGGAATGATTGATATCTATGCACCAACTTGAGGGGAGTGTTGAGGTTAAAGAAAAAGATTATGATCTCATATTTAGGAGATATGGGTGGATATTTTAGGAATATAGTTAAAACAGAAAATTCATCCAAATAAGGGATCTTCTTGAGTCAAGACATTGTTACCCTTTTTCGTGTGACACATTTTGTATAAATTTGTGACACTTGTACAAATTTTATTCAATTAATAGAAAAATATTTTCTTCTCAAGCCTACAGAAGTACAAGTATTTACATAATTTAGCCTTCTAGTGATGTAAGGAGGATAGCTTGATAGATTTTATGAACTCTCTTACAGGCATAGCCTACTTGTACATTCTTTGAACACGTTCATCAATAAATTACTTTATTTTACCTATCAAAATGATGTATCAACTACATTGACAAAGCAACTGAATGACATACGAGATAATGTAGGATCCCTCATCTGACTCAGACTAGTGACTTCAAATCATGCCTCTCAGATCAACAGACTGTAGCTTACTAGTAATTCTGCTTTTGACAGCAGATAAAAAACTTGACAAATTAAATTAGTGAAATATGCTCCAATGTTTTGAAAAAATCTTCAATCTACTACTTTCTTTCAGTAAAACTATTGACTGTGTACCATAGCAAGCTGAGATGACCAGACTCACTAATCTGTCAAGAGTTATCATTGTAATCTAAAGAGCTTATGGAACTGTGGCAAGAGAGCTTCATCTCATAAAAAAATTCTTCCGCATCTTGAAATAAAAACTAGAAAAAGCAATATCACTCAATATTCTTAAGGTTGAAAAAATTACCTTCACTAGAGTACAATCCTTGCAACTCGCATTGTCCACAGATACCCTAATAGCATCATATAATCATTAGTAAAACCACATGAAAAAAGATGAGGTGTTAAATATGAAGCAATTCAATTGACATCCATAATATTTTTCCATTGGTTCAAAGAAGAGTGACAGGTTACCATATCTTGGTAGAAGTGACATTCTAAATGGGAATCAGAACTGTGATGCTGCCACAGTTAATAAATATCTAGGCAGGCCAATGAAAGTAAATAAAAACATAATGAAGGCAAGCAGTGGATGTGGTAAAAGCTAAAAGTAGAAAAGCTCCACCTTGGAGGATTTATTCTGATACTTAAGGTCTCGTATTCAGGATCAAAATAAGGCCCATAACTCCTTGCCATATGAACAACACTCCTGTAGTCAACAAAGATACTTCCCGTTTTTCCTTTACATCGAAAGTAGCCAATTTTTCTCTATAGCAGCTGACTGACCTGGTCATCCATGATGACAATGATAGCAAATTAAAACAGCATTTTACCTGCCAAAGATGAAATAATAAATGCGTGAGCAAATGTATGTGGCTGTAAGTAGCAGGGCCTTGAAAAAGAAGTGCAATAAATCGAAGTACTTTTCTAGCTAGATTTCCCGTAAAGCATTTAAAGGTTCTGGTTATTATCAGATGTATGCATAGAGGACGAAGCAAATGGTTGTACTACTCAACAGTTCAGAACCTGATGAGAGAACCGATTCCATTCACAATTTTCTTGGCAAGCTTCACATACAACATACACACTGAAATCCCACTAAGTGGGGTCTGGGGAGGGTAGATTGTACACAGACCTGACCACTACCTCGCGCGGAGGTAGAGAGGTGTTGTTTCGGGAAGACCGTCGGCTCAAGTGCATCAAACCTTCACATGATGGTCGAGTATAGTCAATCTAGATTCTACGAACGAAAAAATCAAAATGCATCCTAGGATCAAGGAGAAAGCAACACAAATCCATAATCTAAAGCCATTCCTCGATAGCTTTTACCTAACAAGATTAATACAGTTGAAAGTTTTTAGTTCTATGATTGCTCTGATTACCAACTTGTTGAGGAAAATCTATCAAATTCAAAGCAGAGTTGCAAGAATAATGATGAAACGCATAAGCTTCTGGGCTTTAACTCCCAGGTCCTCCATAAAGTGCTCATAGACCATAGTAGAGTACAATGTTTTTAAGCTCACATTTGAGGTCTCTTATTGATAGTTCATCAACTTGTCTTGTTTGAATTTTTGCATAAATTGCTTAGAATAGTATTGAAATAAAATTAAAAAGGTTAGCGTTTTTAAACTTCTGAAAAACAGATTTTGCTACTACGTTCTAAAAGCTTGGTCAAACAATTACTGAACTTTCTAAAAAACACTATTTGGCTTCTCAAAAACTTGGTATAAGTAAAAGAATTCAGGAATAGTTTACTCAAAGAATGACAACTTTTTTTCCTTGAATTACTCTACTACATTATACTTGACCCTTATATTAAAATAATAGATATTTCATTTTATTTATTCATTATTGTATAATGTATTTGTGCAAGTCCGACCCGTTGAAGTCAAGGATATTTATGTATAATTATTTATTAGAGCATGATTGAGTATCTTGACAATTGTTAGAAACTGAAGGATATTTGAGGGTGAAGAAAAGACGGAATCTGCGGGAAGGGGTAAAAAAGGAATTTGAGAACTTATTATGACTGAAAAGAAAAATCAGAATCTAGTTGGGGAAGGGGTAAAAAAGGAATTTGAGAACTTATTATGACTGAAAAGAAAAAACAGAATCTGGTTGGGGAAGGGGTAAAAAAGGAATTTGAGACAGTAGCAAACTTGCCAGCATCAGTCTCAATCACGTCTTTGAACCACAGAATTTAACGGCCTCGATTTAACAACAAAACACACCACCAATTTGACCATCAAATCAAATCCGCATAAAAATGCGTATCCGCCGAGAAAATAATAACAGAGAGCATTGTGTGTCACAAAACTTTCTCGGGATAACCGACAACGACGGCAATGAAGCTACTAGAACCTTCCTTCTCTTAATCAAACAATTAATGCGCAGAAATGGGTATGAAGATAAGCATAATCACTACTTGATAAATTGAAATTAGAAAAGTTTAGAGTTTGAACTCACCGATACTGAGAAGAAATTTGTGGAAACAGAGAGATAATCTTGGCAGAGTAGTAGAGAAAATTAAGTAGGAATCCAGTTGTTCATACATTCACTTTCTTTTAATTAGTTGATTTTTTGAAGAGAAAAGAGTGAATGTTTGGAATTAAATAGAAGGAAGAAAAAGGAAAAGTGGAAAAACTTTCGACGTAGGAGTAGCACTTGTGCTCCGCCTTCTCCCCTCCTCCTCAGCTACCACTTTCTCTCTCTCTTACAAGTGCAGTGCTGAGTGCCTATTAGTAACAGCCTATAGCTAAAGTGGCCTAAGTGTGTAAACAATTTATTTCCCCTTTGAGACATTATTATTATTATTTCCTCATTTTAGTTTAAAATGGAAATGTTTAATACTATTGTGATCTTGAATATGACATAGTTAATACGTAAAAAGTTAAATTATCAAATAGTAAAAAGACATTTTAATATGAATTAAGAAAATAATATAAATAAATTAAAATGAAAGGTGATGATGCGGCATCCCAAACATCACCTGACACAAGATACTCCTGGTTGCGCGATTGACTTAGTAATTTAGAAATTTAAAAATGATATTGAAGTTTCAACAGACTGACGAGAGTTGATGCTCGCAACTATTAGTTATGATGGATAATAATCTAATTCAAGATAATAGTGAATGATGATTGATAATATATAGTGATGGTTAGTTAATAAAGGTGATTGTCGATAATAATTAATAATTGTAATTGTGATTAATAACGATGAATATAAAAGGTAATTTATGGTGGTAATATTTGATTATGATTATTCACGATAATGGTAATTTTAGTTGAGGAGAGTGGGGGGCAATGACAGATTTACTACCTAAATTGGATCTTATGTTCTATAAAGGTTGAATGCTAAGTTATTTACTCAAATGAATAGAGATTAATTTCTCACTTAATATTTTTTTTTTCCCTCTTGTTTAGTGGTGCATCCATATAATTGCACCTCTAAATCATTAACTTTCATTTACATAAAAAAATTTAATCGACACTTTAATGATATTAAAGTATTGTTATATCTTATTATTTGAATCTATTTGGACACATCAAGTGGTTGTAAAATTTAAAAAAAAAAACATTTTATAATTAAGATATAAATAATTAAAATTTAAATTTAAAAAATAAATAGATTTAATTTAGACCATTAAGATTTGTTGAATGATATGTTTGTTTATTTTCTTATTAGACATATTATATTTGGTAGGATATTAGACATAATTTCGTACACACATATGTTAGATATTTAATTCTAGCAAATGAACCTATTACATCAAAATGTTAAAATAATCGGTCAAGTTAGGATTAACTAAACAATATTCTACTTTAATATACTTTTAGCTAGGTATACTTATCACTTTTGAATGGACTCAAATCCTTAGGTTATGAATTAATAGTTAATATTTCTACTTTTAAGTACGAATTAGGAATCCAATCATAGGTTAATGATAATCATTTCTTATTATGATAATATTTGTTTACCTCTACTTTATGGTTCTCCATGTTCCACACATTAATTAGTCCAAAGTAAGAATCAATTACGCCTTGATAAGAAAAGAAAAAAAATTGTTTTTTAAACTAAGTTGAAAAAGGAAAATTAGCCAATCAACTCAAAGTCTCAAACTTTGCATATATACTTGATGAACCAAGAGAAGTGGAATCACATTCTTAAATGTCCCTAATGACTACTCCTTCGGTCTCATATTAATTGTCATATTTTTCTTTACACAATCTTTATAAAATTATAAATAATAAGTATTTTGGAAATTGACTAGATTATTAGTTATATCTTGATTTTGTAAATTGATAAATATTTTAGGATAAACTGTTTAATAATGTTGAAAGCTAATATGGAACGGAGGAAGTTATATATATGCATAGAGTTCACTAACATCAAAGAAAATTTCATACTTGGCTATGCTTTAATGGATCCTTTCATCATGGAGAAGAATAATGATTCAACATCATATACCATATATATTTGATTCTCTTTTTCATTTTTGGTTTTTACTTTTTCCATCTTTTATTTTTGTAACTATAAATCTCGAAATCTTAACTCTTGATTCTTCTGTTTGCCTATCCCTTTTAAAGGAATTATGAATATGATGTGATTATCATACTTCTCAAATATCACATGGAATGAAATTACATCACTAGATATATAAGATAGTACTATTATGAATGAACCTCTATCATCCAAATATTTGTATATATCTAGACAAACACTATTTAGAGATGGGTGGGGTAAGGGTAGTGTGGTAGGGATGAGGGTTATGTGGGTGGGGTAAAAATGAGGTGATGGTAGGGATATACGATCAATGTGAAATGTTATTTATGGAATTTATTTTTTCTGCTCCCACGAAAACTCATTTTCTCCATTTTAAAGAAACATATTTTTCTAGAAAAAATGTTCTTGAAATTTTTTTACCAAAATTGAAAATGCATACCTAATTAACAACACACTCATATCATTGTCACGACCCAGACCACTGTGATTGGCACCCACACTAACCCTTCGGTGGGAGAACCACTACTACAACCAGACTAAGCAACTTAACGAAACTAACGCATTTAAAGATACGAAAGCAGGTTTAAATGACGAATAAATATGGAGTTCCTATAAACTCTGAAGGTTTAATAAAACAAGTAAACATAACTCTTGCGGAAATTCAACCCCTAGAACCTGAAAGTCATTGTACCAAAACTCTACTAATCAACAAATCTAAGAAGAGGGGGTGCAACCCTGAAACTAACATAAGTAAAAGTCTAACTATGTAGTCTGAGTCCGAAAAGAATGGACTAAACAAATGAAGGATCCATGGCAGCTTGAAAGAATTGGCTCACCCTTGAATCCGGTCTCGGTCAATGATCCCCTAGCTGAGGTCTATCAGTAGCCGCCTGAAGATGTCTTGTACTCAACAAAGAACGAGCAAGTGTAGTATCAGTACACGAAACCACAGTGTACTGGTAGGATCACGCGGCTACTCCAGTAAGCGAAATATAAGCAAGTAATTACCACACAGTAAACACACATTTACAGAATGCACAATGCAATTATCATTTCAGGAGCAAGATACAATTTCCCAATATCAATGACAGGTAGACAAGAATGCAATAATCACAAGTGGTCCTCTCATGGAACCCACACCCAAACTGTTAGTGTGTCGGAACGTGACACCCGATCCAATATACATGTGTCGGAACGTGACACCCGGTCCAATATATGTGTCGGAACGTGACACCCGATCCAATATATGTGTCGGAACGTGACACTCGGTCTAGTCAGCACAACCACAGTCACAATCACACCCATAATGAACAGTACCCATAGTCAAACAGTCAAGTAACAAGTTCATGGCATGTAATGGTGCACACATAATCATTTCATTAGGTTCAATTCACATTTCCTTATTCACATACACGTAGGGGTGTGCATTCGGTTTTTCGGTTTGATTTTGCACTATTCGGTTTGAATTTTTCGGTTTTTAGTTTTGTAAAAGTGTAACCCAATCCGATCCAAAATAAATTTGGTTTGGTTTTCCTCTATTCGGTTCGGCTTTTTTCGATTTGGTTATTCGGTTATGTCAATAATTAATAACATAAACAAAGTAATAGTATTGAATCTCTTAAATATACTTTCTAATACAAAACATAAGTAAAACTTAAAACACAATACTTATAAGTATACCTATTATAGATGTTCAAACATAAAATATAAACGTAATCATCATGAAAGGCAATAACCAAAAAGGGACAAAAGTGGTTAACTCCAACTTAATTCTAAACCTAAACATTATATATATCGGTTTTTTCGGTTTTTCAGTTTTTATTTTTAAAAATCTGAAACCAAACCAAAAAAGCAAACAAAGTAATTTATTAATCCAAAACCAATCCGAAAAACCAAAAAACCAATCCAAACAAAAATTCTATTTGATTTGATTTGGTTATTCGGTTTAATACGAATAGTGCACACCCCTACATACACGCATGCATACAATGAAGCAATTACAGGCATATATCACCCAACTGGAAGTTGAACCATCACCTACCTCAAAACCAAGCCTGAATCATCCTAAGACACTTGAGCCTTCCCTTTTCGGAGTCTTTCAGTTCGTTCTTGATCTAAAACAAGCAATTAACGCAAGGATCACTAAACGAGGTCTAATTTATCCGGATTATAACCAAAATTATCAACCCAAGGCCAAACCCAAGATCCTAATATTCAGTTGGGGCTTTTCCCACCATTAACTTCAGGCCAAAACCCTTCCCTCGATAATTACCCAAGATTCTAAGTTCTAAGAATTGAAATACGGATTAGGGAAGTAATTATCTTACCTTTAGCGCTAGAATTAGTGGAAATCTGTCAAGAAACTGCCGTGGGTCGTTCCTTAGCTCTTAAGAATGAAGTTTTGCAGAAAATAACTTTTTTGGGGTTTTTCCCCGATTTAAGTCGCGACTGTCCCGCCATAGCAGGGCCCATCCCGCCACAACGGCCCCGCCCTGGCGGGATTAATCCCGCCCCGGCGGGGCACGGAGACTGAAACTCGGAATTTGAGTTTCAAGCTCCCATTTCGCAACACACCTTCAACCCTTGACGTTCTAAAACTACCCTTTCACGCCAAGATCAGTTTCGGGAGTTCTACTTGTCCGAATTCGATTCTGTAAAGCCGTACAAGCTCCTTAACGTCTTGGATATCCACTCATGTGATCAAACTCATAATTAAATCCCCCATCCATTATCAGATTTCCCCAGACCTCACCTGACTCAAATTTCGTCCAAGTCTGGCCTAGGCGAGAAATTTCCAAGTTACTACTCAGAAGTTTTCTGACCCAAATTCTTTCCCCATTGATTTTTTCATAACGACGGGAACAAGTCGTTACAATCATCCTTCTTAGTTTCTAAGATAAGGTGATCAAAGTGGTCCAATTTTATTACCATAGACCTTTTAGTTGCACTCGTGTTTACACCAAATAAATGAATGCACTACAAGAAATCTGTTATTGGCGACGAAAATCTCCACAATAACCCAAAATGTCGCCACAGATTACTTTATGGCGACTAGAACACCGTGGCAAGTACTTCCATAACTAAAAGTATTTTGTGACGACCCTCAGAAGTCGCCACAAAATAATATATTTGTGGCGACGTTGTCGCTGCAAAACCTTAAATAATATGCCACAAAAAAAGTTCCACAAATTAGATGCTACATAAGTCGCCGCAGAAAATTGACTTTCAGTGGCAACTTAGGTCGCCACTATAATTTTTCACATGTAGTGGCATTTCTTGTCGCCACTAAAAATGCCTTTAAGTGGCGACATAGGTTGCCACAATAGAATTATTCATTTAGTGGCAACACTTATCGCCGCAATAGCATGATCTTTAGGGGCGACTATAGTTGCCTCTAAACGTGTTATATATTTAGTGGCAACTTTAAATGCCACTAAAACTTATTTTCCCAACAATTGCAATATCCAATATTTTCATACATTTTGATGGCCACCTAATTTCTAAATTTTAAGATACACGTACATTGCCTACCAATAAAGCATCCAACATTAATTAGTGAACACAAATAATTCTCAAGTTGAATGATAGCAGATACTTTCATAACAAAAAATATTGTATATTGTTTAATGTCAGTGTACAAATGTGATAAGAAAAAAGAACATTATAGGCCTTCAAACTCGTCCTTTCTCGACAGCATTTGTGTTCTAGAATCTTATCCCTGCGATTAAGAGTAAAAACATATGATTATTTTGACGATTTTCATAATCTAATATTAAAATACAAGAGGTAACCTTGGAGTAAAGATTGCAAATGCATTTTAGGAAAATAAAGAGACAATATGATCAATGAAAGTTGTGCAACATAGTTTAGTCCTAGTATACTAAGCTCAAATCTTAAAAAATGTCAAGTGTATTGCCCAACAGGATAAAAGTGGACCAACTAAATAACTAAAACCCAAGACCACAAACATGAGAACTTAAAGAAAACTTAATTCAATAACAAAAAAACATATCCAGTGAAATTCCACTAGTGGGGTCTAGAAAAGGTAATGTTTATGCAAACTTTACCCTTACCTCGAGAGGTAAAGATGTTGTTTCCCATAGAGAATCACATCATGAACCACATATTTGTCCAAAAAAGTTCATGCTCATATTTTAGATAGGTTTCATCACAAGTTTTTTGAAACACAACACACAAGAAATTTCCAATCATATCAATATTTCTTGGGAAAATGGAACTGTAATAAATTCCTAGAGGAGATGTTAATACATCAGTTTTCTCCAGATGTAGAGTAAACATGAAAAATTAGCTTGGCCACTTCTTCAGTAGAAGTATCTGCACTTTAGAGTTCATCTTGAAGCTACACTGTTGACCCTTTTGGACAAACTATTTCATTGTCGACACCAATCATTTGGTACTAAGGCTTAGTATTGTGGTAAACGAACTATGTTATTTTCGGGGAAGGGTATGTAATGATATTGCCAAATGTTGTGATGCTTTTACTTTGGTATAAGATGTTGCCATATATTTAGCTATGTAAAATCATAATGTGCATACTTAAATGCAATAAATAAACCCATAACCATGTTCCTTTTAAGTAGTAATTTTTCTTTTAGCAAGGCAAATTTCCTATTTAGTAGTATTGTCATTCAGTAGTGGCACATCCAGGTCATCTACAGTACCAAGCATATGACCCTTTGACCTTTATTTTATAATTTAGATACATCTTACAAGTTTCTAAAGTTGACATAGTTAACTTGGACTTGTACTAGCTTGATCCTAAACCTTTGATGAATTTTGTATTAACAGTTAACCTAGTATCTAATTCTAGTGTTCTTGTGGAAAACGTATTTAGAAAAAGGAGTGCAGCTATAGGCACACAACGGACTGGAAATTGAAACTTCATACACTGACCTAACTAGTTTGGGATTAAGGCATAGTTCATATTGTACTTGTGAAAAACAATAAGGAGGAAAAATGATACATAACATGGGATAATTAACAGAAACTGGAAAGTCCTACACTGTATTAAATCGGTAACACCATTGCCGAGCTTCGATCACTACCCTTTTGTTTATAAAATTCTACCTCACATAAGTGCAGACTAAGAAGTATCAATCTTCTAACAGTTATGTTGCACATCCATCATCCAGCAAAGCAGAAAATTCTAAAAGAAGAAAGTATTGAAGCTCAACAAGTAATTCAATCTGAATTCGTCTTTTAAGGAATTCAAGCAGGATAGAGCTCGGCAACGGATAAAGTAAGTATACACAAACCTTACTCCAACCTCAAAGATAGACAGACTATTTCCCAGACCCTAAAGAATATTAGTAGCCATATCAGCCTAATAGAGATCAGTTCTCACATATCGCACCCATTAAACCAAAGTTAGGTATACATAAGGTCTAAAATCATACTGGAATCCTTTCTACCAAATATTTAAGGCGTTCGAGCTATCCCAACAAGAACTATCACATTTAAATTTAAATTACTTCAGTCGAGCACTAACCAGTAGATTAGAAGCAGTTTTACAATAAGGGATCTTGGCTAGTAGCATTTCTTAAGCAATGAGTATGAAAAATTATCAAACTTCAAAGTGAGTTCCTTATATGATAAGGGGTGTCGTATTTATAGTGAAAAATAAGACTCCACATACCAAATTTTATTTTTGGCGAGTTAACAATCAAGACAAATTCAGAAAATCAAAAGGATTCCCCTTTTTTTTTTTTTTGAAAAATTAAAAATCAGAGATTAACAAGCAACAAAATTAGGAATTGAAAAATTGGGGCTTTCCTTTTACCAAAAAAAAAAAAGCTTCAACGGCTAGAGAATATGAACACGGTGGTAATGTTATAGAAACGAACATTTAAATCATCCAATTCTTGCTAATACATAAACAAATAATTAGTAAATCAGACAAGTTCTGCTATAAGTTCTGAACTTAGCAGCAAGAGCCTCGCAAAGCCGCAAAAAACATCAGAAGTTCGATCACAGAGACCTAATTATTGGTCTTAAGTTAACAAAACTAGCACATAAGCTCAGGACCCATAAATAATGAGAAGTGGGAGGGAAAATAGGATGTCGAGCCCACATACCAGTGTCGCATGATGTGGGAGACTTCTTACATTTCCGAATTTGGTTTCAACTAGAGGATCCTTCAACAGATCCTTAAGCTCCTTCAATATGCGCTTCAACGCCCATAAATTAGCTTGTATACCTTCAAATCAAAGCGCTAACCCAAATATATATTCAATTTTTTCATCAAAATCCACAAATCTCCAAATTCAAGTAAAGTAGAAAACGATTACAAACACAAATTAAGGTCGCAGAGATAAGAAATCTAAAGCATATAAAAATAGAAAATTATGAGATCTAAAGGATTGTTCATGCGAAAAATCCTAGATCTTTTAATTAACATTCATATGCAGAATAGTACCTGTAGAAGGAAGATGTCGTATTGATTCAATATAGTGAAATTGGAGACTTGTATAGCTTGGATTAGGGTTTTGAGCCAATGTACACTGGAGTCGTAGACTCGTAAATGACACTTTAAGATGTGATTTTTTATTTATTTTTGAGCTATTTAAAATAAAGTAAAATGAACTTACAAATTATGAGAAATTAATATTAAAATGATAAATAGTTTGTGATCATGTAAATTGTAAAATAGTTGAAGGTAAAATAGCAGTTTAGTAAATTGGGTGTCAATAGATAAAATTAAAAATGTTTTTTTTTTTCTATTTCGCCTATAAAATAATCACTATTTGAAAGTATAAATATTGTAAAGTTCTTCCATTGTAAATCTTGTTTTTGATGGATAAAACACATTAAAAGGAATGAAAGAGTAAATTAGTAAAAATTATCATTCTTATTTATTATTTCTCAGGAAGCGTGTAAAGTCAAAAATAAATAAATAATATGAGACGGAGGGGAATATCATTCCTATCATCATTAATATTTATTATTATATTTCAACAACATAACAATATAATATGTTGTTAAACTAGTCATTTGTATAGTTTATAGAATAAATGTTATTACACATAGGAAATTACTCTAAGTATGTATATATTTAAAACACATGCTTTATAAAATTAATTTAGTCCAAATGTGTATTTATCACAATAACATCAATTATTATTTTATAAAATTACATACTAAAAACTATTAATAAGAATTTTAATTTACATACTAAATTAAAATGAATATGAAAGCAAGAGAATTAGTGGCGACCAAAAAGATTGTTGCAAAAAAAAAACTTTTAGTGGCAATAAAGTCGCCACAAAATAAATCTTTTTAGCGACGGTTTCTACGTCGCCACAAAATACATTTTCTGCCATTACTTCATTGAAAAAATAGTACATATTGTAGCAATTGAAGTAAAGTCGCCACTATATATATTATTTACAGTGGCGATAATATAGGTCGCCACAAACACAATTACCTTTTGTGGCATTACTTTACTGTCGCCACAAAAACCTTATATTTTGTTGCAACTACTTATGTCGCCACAGAAAGTTGTCGCAGAAAATCACATTTCTTGTAGTGACGTAAGTATGCCCTTTTCATACCCACATGATTTCGTGATTAAGTGAAATATATTTTACTTAAAGCTTTATCGGCTTAGGTTAAATAATTATTTTTTTCAAACTTGAGAGTAAATATATGCCTGGTACGAGTAAGTATTTATGTCAATTTATAGTCTGCGCTTAGAACTTCAAAAAGCTATACTATTTCATATGTCCCTATATACTTGTCCATTTTTTGACTTGACACACCTATTAAAAAAATCAAAATTGACATGGTGAGTTTACCATTTTATCACTATTAATTGATAGAATTACAAAATCAATTTAGTCATTAAAGAGGTTCTACCTTATTCAAAAACATTAACTCTCTAAATAAATTGAGGATATAATTAGTAAGAAAATATTATTTTTTCTTGATTCATCAAAAATACACAAGTAAAACGGGACAAGTTAAAAGTTAATTGAATAAGTAAAAAGGAACCTTAGGTCTTTTACAAAAATGGAATACGAAAGAGAAGGGGCCGGGCAGCTAGGAGGCTAGTTAGAGTGTTAAAGATTAATAGAATAGCTTTCTACTTTATGCTTTAAAATTTACACTTTTGTACCTTGTTAAGTTATACTATAACCTTAATTTGTATTTTTATGCAGCATTAGCATTTTATAATCTCAAGTTTTGACATTTCATATAAGTCATATTGTATTAATTATTGTGTAATCATTTGTACTTTTCCCCTCATTTTGTCTTCGATCGTCTTTAATTTTTGTCTCTCAAGACAAATAACTTTTCATAGGACAGACAATTATATTTTTTTATATAATATTTCATAAATCATGTCTTGCGCTTATAAACATATTGTCGATACAAACTAAAGTCTAAAAGTTAGTGACAAAGTTTGATAGCACGAATAAGAAGTAAAATTAGAAATTTTCCCTAATATAGACATAATTACTATTGAGAACAATAATATTGTGTTACTCTAAGGCGACTACATTCCTTTACCAAAAGTTGGTCACTCTTTTTTGAAAAGTGGCAACCAGAACACCATAAACTTTATTTCAACTTTGTGATACTATTTGTTACATAGTGTTTTCATGTGTGGAATATTCAAAGACGACATGTTGGTTGAATCTAATATATGTTGGATCATAAATTATTATTTGGCTCTCCATTAATCCACTGTGCTCCTTTGACATTCTCAAGGGGTGGGTAGTTAGCTATAAAATGGGCTGACTCTACTTTGCACTATCTCATGTTTTGTCTCTTTCACTTCTCCAAAATAAGGAAACTTCCAAATTATTCATATCAAATTGGAAATATACTCCAATTAAAATATAATGCTTTGTTGTAAAACAAAAAAAAAATACTCCAATTAAAATAAGGAAGATTAATGTGACAAATCAAGCAGGACTAGTATACGTCTAGGTTGACAAGCTTCTAAAGATCATGATTAGGTGCACATGACAATTTAGACAAATCTTACATTGAAAATGAGAAGAAAGTAAAGAGCTTTATAAATTCATGTGGACTTAAACCTAAAACAAACAATACGTGTCATGAACTTAGATCCTAATAGTCGAATCTAAAAGCTAAGAAAAGTACCTAGCTAAAATTATTGTTCTATTTTTTGAAAGTTAAATTATACTTTAAGCATACAATTGTTGTATCAAGTTGGACATTATTTAAGCAGCAAGAACCTAATAGGCTTTTGTTCCTTTTTTTAATCTCTCTCTTTAGTAGGTAGGGCATATGTAACTTGTACATGATTATATATAGTTGAGGCATGAAATGACAATTAAGTTGAAAAATATCAAGTCTGACTTTGCATGACATATTAAATGCATTTTGTGAATATAATATCTATACTATTCTTAATATGAATATACACTTCATAAATCACAAACAGGATAATTTTGGGGAATCTTCGTGAGTTTTAAAGAAAAGTCATCTGCTTGATAATTTTGTATGACAAAATTAAATTAGATTACTGATAATGAGATTGTAGAACATACAAAATGGCTAAACAATTTTGTCATATAGTATATGAGACCAATTATATTACTCCAAAGTATATATAGAAAGAAAATGAACAAAGAGGAATAATGTTATTAACTTCATTATTTGAAACAAATTATCTATGAATATATGTAACGATGGTAAGGATTTTTTTTTCGGTTATAAATGGTAAAACATAGACAATCTAATTAAAAATTCAACATGAATTTAGGATTATGAAGTTTAATAGGGGTATTTTTGTAAAGTTTGGTAACAGCAGCAGTATATATATTTGGTCCTACAGTATAACTAAGGACAAAGTCAATCAATGAAAGTAGATCTGGGGTATATTTGATCCTTTCCTATTATAAAAAATATGTATTTAATTCATCACTTCGGTTATTTTTTTTCATTTAAAAAAAAAATATAATTAAATCAAATATTATCGATTTTTAAAAAATATAAAATCAAATCAAATAAAAATTAATTTATTTAAACGATTTAATTTGATTTTTCTATTTGAATCAATTTTTATCCTAATCACGAACAGTCCCGATAGTGCAAATCGAATCAATTGATACTACATCAAAAATAATATTTAACGACAACTAATTAACGGTAATAGCTTAATTGCCGTTAAAACATATTTTTAGCGGCATTTAGCACTTTTGTAAGTGTCCCTAAAGCCTATAGTGACACTGGATCCAATGACAATTAACTAATGCTGGTAAAAGTTTTATCACTCTTTGAGAATGTGTATATTTAGTGTTGCTAAAAATTATTTTTGTTGTAGTGCGCAAAGACATGACTCAGCACTACTGTTTTTATTTCTATATCACCAGTCAACACCCCCACTTTGTATTATTGCTTAACTTGATCATCCATTAAGAGTGGTGCAAATCATAAGCAAGTAGCAACAATATCAATAATTGAGCAATTATCCTCATTGAACCAATGATGAAGACAAAACTCTTACCCCAATAAATAAATAAATATATATATATATATATATATATATATTGTTCATACAATATTTATACATTTGCAGTTTAATTTTTATCCCCAATCGCCACCAACTCAAATGTCTTCTAAACAGTCTCAAAAGTTTGATATAAGTCCATCTAGATTTTTTTGAGTCTTTTGATATATCATACATATACATATGAAACAATTCACGTTTACAGCACGTCGAATTTTAAAATTGAACTTTGAAGAAGTTTAACATCTGAGCATGGAATCTTTCAATCCCGACAGCTCAAAATATCCTCTTAAGTGTCTGATATTTTAGATATGAATTTATTTCAATGTTTTGAGTTTTTTGATATTTTATTCACTTGAAATTACTCACATTTGCGGCACCTCGAATTTTTAAATGGAGTTTTGGAAAAGCTTTAAAGGTTGAATATAGAAGAAGAAGGGGAAAGAAAAGAAGATTGATCGAGTAAAAAGGAAGAAACTAATAATTTCAATAGACGACGATAAACTTGTAGAATAACAATTTATCATTTGTTTATAATCAAATCACAAATGTCTGTGCTTCTATTGAACAAAACAAACATAAAATCAATTAAGAAGAAAAGAAGGCAATCAATATTGTACTTGTCTGGAAACTAATACCTGCATACTCTAACGGGGTATATGTTTGTAATTATTTTATTTTTATGAGGTATTTGCTTAGTTTCCCCAAAATATAATTGCGTTATTTTGGATAAGGAATTTTAACTCAATGAACATTTTATCTAATTTTCCTTTGTAATATTCTTATTTTCTATTTAGTTGTTTTGTAATTAACGTTAATATCGTAGAAAAATCAATAAAGATTTTCGGATCCCCAATACAAATTAGGAGTCCTCCTATTGTTAGGATTAAGTTTGTTAGTATAAATAAAATAAAGGCTTAGGAGTCCTCCTGTTGTTAGGATTGTTTTTAGTATAAATAAATATAGAGGCATATTAGCAATATTGTTATAGAGATTAATCATGGCTGATGATAGAAAGAGTTTTTGACCAAGATTCTTTATGAACTTCGAGAGTTTCGAGAATTGGAACAGAAAGAGTTGGAACTCGGAGAATTGGAGATAGAGAAGATTATTGCCGATGGAAGGAAGATAGATGACGAGCCAAATCGAGAGGAGGTAAAAGATCAGGCTGTTAAACTGAAACGTAGTATTATATACCTATGTATTTCTTTTTCTTTATATTTCTTTTCCTTTATATATTTTTTCGTTTCAAAATAAGTGACATTTATCGACTTCAAGAATTTTGCTTTACCCTTTTTCTTTATATTTGTGACAATGCCATGCTACTGAAAGCAACTAGTTCTTCGATTCATTTCTTTTGGGGAGAGACCCAACAATCTTCAACTAAATTAATTTTTGTAAGCATATACAGAGACAAATTTATATTTTCTATCTTCAACTAATTACTACTATTATGTTTTATGATATATCTTGCTGTTTTCTTTTTTAATAATAATAATCGTGCTAAAAATACACTAGCATTTATTTTATATAATAAAAAAAGGCAGGTAGCACGTGACATTATGCTTATTTGTATCAATATTTTTATAAATATTGTATAATCATGTGTATATATATAAGGTATAACTATGTATCAAAAAAGTATATATTCATATAATTTGTTTATACAATATTTGTACATTTGTAGGCTGGCATAAAGGTCCTTATATTATTTGGATTTTTTACCGTTTGCTTTTAAGAAAATCATCTTTTTACTATTTTTCTTAAATTATTCTTTATTTATTTAATTTATTTAAGTTGGATAAAATTGTAATTGTAAAACTAACAATTTCTTGCCGATTTTATTAATTACGTTGTAGGTTTTAGGTTTAGGATTCACATTAGGTTTAGAACTCTTTTAGATACAAAGAATATAACTCTTTTAGGTTTAGGACTCTTTTACATACAAAAACTAATAAAAAGTTTGGACCGAAAAATTTAATTTACTTAGTAATTCATACGTTTTATTTTCAATAGGTATTTATAAGAATCCTAAGCCTAATGTGAATTCTAAACCTAAACAAAGAAAAGACGTATTTAATGACTAAACATTATTAGTGTTTACAATCACAATTTTATCAACTTAAATAAATAAATAATAGTATTAAATTTTTACTTATTTGCAATTGGTAAGAACTCCTAATATTTAGTACTTTAAAATTGATTAAGTTTTTGTTTCTTAAACATTTCATCATTTGAACTATATTAAAACTCACAACATTTTAAAACTTTAAAATCAATATTTTTGTCTTATATAAACCTTATTTAAATCATGTTAAACAAAATAAATAAATAAATAAATAAAAGAATTGAAAATATTAAAGAAAGAGGTTCACGTTTTTTAATTTTTTTTTAACTTTTCTATATGAAATTCTTATCACTCGATGAATACAATATTTATTTTAACATCAATTGCTATTTTAAAAATATTTTTGTTCATTTTTATATAGATTTAAAGTATATAATATATGAGATTGGACAGAGAGAAGATTCTTTCAAATATAATTACTTTAATTTATGAGATTGTTTTTTATTTTTGTAACTGAAATTACCGTCCATTTCGTAATCTATCTATCTTCTATCTCTATACTATATTAAAAGCATAAAGATCCTTAAAAATGTTATTTGAATTGTTATACTATTATTTTAATGATGTTAAATATTTACTATAATAAACATTATATAAAAATTAAATGAAGAAGATCTTTTTAATTATAGTTAAATTCTTACGAAAAAATAGGCAAAAGATAGTCAAGAAAGTTTTTAAAAAAAAATCGTCCAAAAAAATAGCTAAAACAATTAAAATTAAGTAGTTTTCTTTTACTAGACTTCTAAAATATATGAAAAGAAAAAATAAGTAATTGAAGAGTCACTTTAGGATTAGGATTTTTTAAAACTAATTTTCGGAAGAAAAAATATGTAATTGAAGAATCACTTTAGGATTAGGATTTTTTAAACTAATTTTCGGATCCCAAATACAATCTAGAGTCCTTCCCTTGTTAGGATTAGGTTTGTATAAATAAAAAGAGAGGGATAGTAGCAATATTGTTATTAGAGGATTGACTAGAGGAGTTGGATGAGCTACTTTGAGAATTGAAGAGAGAGAAACAGTTGGTACTTCGAGAGTTGAAGAGAGAGAATATTTTTCTTGAGGAACTTCGGGAGAGAAAGAAGATTCGTGCCAAGAGAAGGAAAGTGGGGAGCGAGATCGAGAGGCAACAAAAGATGTTGTTGCACTAAAACATATTATATACATATTTTTTTATATATTTGTTTTTCTTTATGTTTTTTTTTTTCGTTTTCAAAATAAGTGATATTTTTCATTATAGATATGGAGTAGTGCAATAAAATTATTGAAGAGTGCTACACTTTTTGTTTACCCTTTTAGTATGTTTTGTTTGTAACAATAACTCAATTTATTATCTCTCTTACAAGTGATTGTACTTGTTGTGGAGTAGCATGGTCGATGTATCAAGTTATGAATGAAAGAAATTTCGAAAAAAAAATTGAATGATAATTATTAGTTATTTAGGAATGTAATGATGAGAATAGAAGGTTGTGGTGGTATCTCTAATGTAAAAAAAAAAATGGAGAGAGGTGAAGGGATGAAGGAGGAATGAAGCGAAAAAGTAAGAAAAAATAGATTTTTTTTTAAAAAAATCATAAGGTATATGTCATTTTTGTCAAGCCTTTGAAGTTCACACACACCGAAAGAAATTTAAAATGTTTAGTTTCTTCAATTGACAAATGAACAAGTAAAATGATCTAGAATACAAACTCATACATATAGTGAATGGACGAGCCCCTTCAACTTCGAAGCAGCTTCCTTTGTACTTCCTTTCGTAGGGGTAGGAAAAAAAAAGAAATTAGATAACTATAGAGCAGATTCAGATCCAACCAGCAAGGCATACGGTCTTGGACACTTAACCAAGCTCTTGGGCTCAATTATGATGGAGGATGTTATATATATCTCATTCTATATGTGTGTTGTTCTGTAATTTTACTTTTCAGGTCCTTTTTTGCTGCCACGTGTTTCAACATCCACAGAAAGGCTCTGCGTTAGTGGATCTAAATCTTAGCCACCTGCTATTCCAAAATGTTAATTTTATATTCTGAAAAATACTGCAATACTGCTTTCATTTTGTGGCCAAATCCAAAAGATGAAATTTTTTTTGTTTCATCACAAGTATTTTTCATTATAGATAGTATCTATCTAGTTCAATAGAATTATTTAAGAGTGCTACACTACTTTTTGCTTACCCTAAATCTTTAGTGCTACATTACTTTTTGCTTACCCTTTTTTAGTATGTTTTGTTTGTAGCAATTACTCAATTTATTACATCTCTATCTTGAAGTTATTATACATGATGTTGCCGAGTAGAATTATATGCTGAAGTAGGTTCAATTTCTCAGAAAAAGATACTACATCCATCATTTGCTTGAATTTGCATACTTTCAAATTAAGGCTATACATGAAAATCAGTAGGGTAGTCTTTAGGATATTTGTTGATTGCATCTCTAATAGACCTCTCTTGTTCATGAAGATTAGGTGGCATTTGTTCGTACACATCACTAAACAATTCTGTCAATGCAGGTTTCTCCATTCCTTCTGCTGTTTTAATTGCCTCTAATACCTGCCGCATCACAATGAAATATCGATTTCAATTTCACAACAGATAAGAATGAATGTATTGCTCTGAATTAAGTACTACCTCATGGACGGGTTAAAATGTTTGTGTTAATAAACAGGCCGATCAAAAGTTACTTGAACTGAAACAAACTTTGTTAATATATTTTGACAAAGGTTTGGTCAATTTGAGCTAATAAATGAGCGGATTGGATTACGCGTGGTCATAATTTCATGGGCTAATTTTGTCATCCATACCTGTTTCTTGACATCTCTGTAGAGTTCAGATTCTTGATCGTCACTCCACCAACCATTTCTCTGAATATATTTTCTGAATATGGCAATGGGGCTTCTGGCTGTTTTCCAGTATTCTATTTCATTTGTTGGCCGATACTTTGTGGAATCATCAGATGTCGAATGGTGTCCTACTCGATACGTCATTGCCTGACATTTTCACCAAAATAAGGACACAAGTACAAATTTGTTACCTTCAGTATGATGCATTCAAATGTCAATAAAAGTTTCACCTCAACTAGTATTGGTCTTTCCTCACTAATTGCCATATTACGAGCTGCACGAACAGTATTATAAACTGCAATAACATCATTCCCATCTACGCGAATACTTCTTATTCCATAACCTAGCCCCTTTGACACAATGCCATCACCTGCCACAACAAACAAAGCGCAGAGGAGGACTCAATATAGATTAATCACATCACGTGTCACAAGTCTTCCTTTCTTGCTTAAAACTTTTGTCTAGTCAAATATCTGTCATATAAAATTAAGACTAAAGAAGAAGTGAATTAACTTCGAAACTGTTCGTGTACAGGGGTGCTTATGGCCCATCCATTATTCCGGCATATGAAGATAACAGGAGCTTCCATAACAGCTGCAAAGTTCAATCCAGCATGAAAATCTCCCTGCATTGTTTTTTTATCACCAAAATTACCTTTTTCGAACCGTAATTGGTGAAATTAGAATGTTAATTATTTCAAAGTGATCATTTATTAATTACCTCACTAGTTGCACCTTCCCCTGTATAAGCAACAGCACAAGCACCTCTTTTATCCATTTTCAAAGAATAAGCCACACCAGCAGCCTGAGATATCTGAGTGCTGAATGTACGGGGGGGGGGGGGGGGAACAGAGTAATTATAATTACTAGCTAGCACATTATTAACGCGATTTAAACGAATAATTTAATAAATTACCCCAAAGGTGAAGATATGGTAAAAAAATAATTTTTA